>PVJC01023784.1:0-26103 GCA_004026665.1 Murina feae | reverse complement strand
AGCAAAAGACAAGGAGAGAATCTTAAAAGCTGCAAGAGAAAAGCAGTTAGTTACCTACAAGGGGACACCCATACGACTGTCAGCTGATTTCTCAACAGAAACTTTGCAGGCCAGAAGGGAGTGGCAAGAAATATTCAAAGTGATGAATAGCAAGAACCTACAACCAAAATTACTTTACCCAGCAAAGCTATCATTCAGAATTGAGGGTCGGATAAAGAGTTTCACAGACAAGAAAAAGCTAAAAGAGTTCATCACCACCCAACCAGTATTATATGAAATGCTGAAAGGTATCCTTTGAGAAGAGGAAGAAGAAAAAGGAAAGTAAAAATTATGAACAATAAATACATATCTATCAACAAGTGAATCTAAGAATCAAGTAAATAAAAAATCTGATGAACAGAATAAACTGGTGAACAGAATAGAATCAGAGGCATAGAAAGGGAGTGGACTGACAATTTTCGGGGGTTAAGGGTGTTGGGGGTGCGGGAAGAGAATGGACAATGATCGTACACCTATGGATGAGGACAGTGGGGGGGCAAAGACAGAAGGTGGGAACTGGGAGGAGGGGAGCTATGGGGGGGAAAAAGAGGAACAACTGTAATAATCTGAACAATAAAGATAAAAAAAATTCCTATATGTGAATATTTTACTATTTATTATCATAATTTGAAATCTCTTTAATAGACAATAATGTCACCCATGCATTTTATTCAGTAGTGGTGCTAGTACTAAAAAATCCAGTGTGATAAAGCATAAAGGTCAAATAGCTGCTGTGATACTGAAGCCACTAGTTTTTACAAATACTAGCAACCATGTTTAGAAAAAAATAGTCATTTCATAATAAGGATGGATTTGTACACTATAGGTTTCCCCTAGTTAGTATTACTTAACTTGGGAACAGTCAAATTTCAGAAACCCACTCCATACATAAGACTTGACTATTTAGGAACTGCATGATTTTGATAAATTATTTACTTGCAAGACATACTTTGCAAGACTTGTGAGAATAAATACATGCACTCTGGCTCGAAAGTTCAGTTGGCTAGAGTGTCATCCTGATACATTAAGGTTGCAGGTTTGATCCCCAGGCAGGGCATATACAAGCATCAACCAATAAAAGTATGAATGGGTGAAACAACAAATCGATGTTTCTCTCTCTCTCCCTCCCTTCTTCTCCCTTTAAAATCAATAAATAAAAAGAAAAAATATATATATGTAAAGGTTCGAGTACAGAGTCTAGCAGCCTTTACACATGGTAGGTATCAGATTACCAATTCTAATCAAGCTAAAATTATTATAATTACCAATTATTTCCATCCTCTAAATTCTCAAATGGTTTCATTTCTAACACTTTATTGTGAGCCTCCTATTCTTTAACAGTATTATAAAATCTACAATCCGTACAAACACATTGTCCTCAATCCAGTTCTCTGTAACAACTTAAAAAGACAAACATCTCACTGCCAGATTCTTCAGAATAGTGGTAAAAACTGTAAACCTCATTAAAACTCAACATATGCAAACGAGAACCACAAACCTAGTAAATCAAACTCTATAGGAATAGAAGAGAAGGGCTGAGCTTAATCACCTGAGATTCCAGGTCCTACATAGGGCATTTGAACATTCACCTGAATCAAGGAATCTTTCCTTGACACAACTCCCTCAAAAAAAGTTTCACCCTGCCCTAGGTGGTTTAGTTAGCTCAGTGGGTAGAAGGTCAGCCTGCAGACTGAAGGGTCCTGGGTTCCATTCCAGTCAAGCGTAGGGGGTGTGCAGGGGGCAGCCGATCAATGATTCTTTCTCATCATTGACGTTGCCATCTCTCTTTCCCTCTCCTTTCCTTTCTGAAATCAATAAAAATATATTTAAAAAACAGTTTATCCCTACGCTAAAAGTATGTTTAGAATTCAGTGCTTGCCTACCAGTGGTCCGTAAAGTCTGAAAGGTTGGCAACCACTGTTTTAGATACTTTTTCTTTTTAGAAATATATTTTATTGATTTCAGAAAGGAAGGAAGAGGGAGTGCTAGAAATATCAATGATGAGAAAACCATTGATCGGCTACCTCCTGCATGACCTCCACTGGGGATCAAGCCCGAAACCCAGGCATGTGTCCTGATAGGGAATCAAACTATTACCTCCTCGTTCATCGGTGGACACTCAACCACTGAATCACACCGGCAGGCCAATAATTCTTTCTTGCCATCTGGTCTAACCTCTAACCTATGACCAATCCCAAGTAAGTTTCCTAACATAAAGCAAAAAACAAAACAAAATAACCAAAATCAAACAAAACACACATACATGATTTTAAAATAAGAACAAAGATATGTAACTGAAGGTAAACATTCATCCTAGAAGAGGCTTCAACACACTTTTTTGTAAAGGACCAGTAAATATTTTAGCATTTGCATGCCCTAGACCTCTAGTGAATGTAGCTCAACTCTGCCATATAGCACAAAAACAAGAATAGACAATATGTAAATGAACATGCAGGACTGTGTGCCAATAAAACTTTATTGATGGATACTAATATTTGAATTTCATATAATCTTCATGTGTCAGGAAATATTTTGTTTTTTCCCCAACCATACTAGACCAGATTTGCTCCATGGACATGTTTGCCAACCCCCATTCTAAATCCGTTTCCTGGAAATACATTTGTTTAAAAAAAAAATTAATGCATCAACCTCTAAATTCTGCAATTAGATCACTCATGGGGAGCTGCTCCCTCAACAGCCAGCACCATATGGTTAACGCGCTACTCTGAAATGCCCACTTTGCTGTTATTTGACATCTATAACTGTGAGAACCTGATTGCTTTCCCTTTTTTTTTGAGGCTTAACTACATTCAGTGTTATGTCTTTATGCATGGTAATTCCATTTAACTTTCAATATACCACCAGGGTCCAATCAATTTGGACCCAAATTTTAGGTTTTGAGGGTTGTTTTCCCCAGCAGATCTATTTGTAAATGTTGATATTTTATGACTTTTATTCCTTCTTACAAGGTTTACCAAGATCAAAAAGAAAATTTACTTATTAAAAAAGGAATAGCCCAGCTGGTGCCGCTCAGTGGTTGAGCATCAACCTATGTTCCAAGAGGTCACCAGTTCAATTCCCAGTCAAGGTACATGTCTGGGTTGCAGGCTTGATCTCCAATCCCTGGTGAGGGGTGTGCAGGAGGCAGGCAGCCAACTGATGTTCTCTCTACTCAATGTTTCTATCTCTTTCTCTCTCAAAAATTTTTTTAAATAAAAAGAAATAAAATTCATTCTACCTTGCATTTACTATGATCTTTCCAGAGAGCATAAAAGACTAGATATAACATCTGTCTAGTCTGCTTATAGTTGCTAGATTTAGCAAATAAAAATCCAGGTCACCCAATTACATTTGAATTTCAGATAAACAACAAATAGTTCTTTAGTTTAAGTAGTTCCCAAAGAATATTTGAGCCCTACTTCAACACACTAGACTCTAAAGATGGGGGTGAAATTGATTAAGTTAAATCTCAGACTATAAGACTTTAGAAACTCAAAACCAATGAGTACAAAAGCAATGCATTTAATTACAAAAAAGAGCAATGTAGTATCCAGACATGACATCATCATAAATATTTTGCAAGAAGAACCTGGGCAATCTTGTTTTGTTAATAGTATTTCTCTCATATCTTCTGATATTTGAGCACCAAAACAAACTTAATTAAAAGGTTTAATGTACTTACTAAAACGTCTAATAAATTTATTATTCACTATTCTTGTATCTTCACTCCTACAAAATATTCATGAAAATGACTTTAAATTATAAAAAAAATACAAAGGATTCATTGGACCCAGATAATAAATGGTGATAATGCTTTTGCCAGGTACACTGAGGGTTAGATATTCCTAACACAAGTTCTCCTGACCTTGGGCATTCTAGTCATACTGGTAACGTAAATTTTCAGTATTACCAAGAAGACTTACCCATGTGTTTTATCCACATTATTTCAGAGCCATTTATGATTTTTAATCACCGTTCTTTGGTCCCTTTCAAACTGCAAGATGTTGACTGTGAACAGAATCTAATTCAACCTACTTATATGGTAAGACTTTCCAAGGAAACAGAGATTGTATCAACATACAACTGGTTTTATAAAGTTCACATAATTGCTAGGAATGTGCTTTGGCACTTTTTTGTTATCTTCTTTCAAGCTCTTATCTGTACCTAAAAGCCACTATACAGGCTTGTGCTTCCAATGCTTGTCATGAATAGAGGGCAATTTATAAGGGTCTCTCTCCTTGAGATGGAGTCTCCTAAAGTTTTTTCTCACCTTTATATGTTTATAAGGCGGTGGTTTCTTATCGTTCTTTCGGTCTTCCTGCAGCTGTCTTAGTTCTTTTTGGGCCTTTAACTCCTCAAATCTTGCTGCAGCTTCCTGAAGAGCTAAGAAAACACAATGGTACAAGTCACTTAGCCTGTGAATGGAGTTATTTCACCTCTCTCCCCCCATTTAACTAGGAGAAAAATTCATGTTTTAGACAAAAATCACTAACGCTATAAGGAAAACTAAAGTATATATGACTTCTACTTTCAGTAAGTTATAATCCCCAGGGTATTCAGATACAGCATCAAGACAAAACATAATCCATAACTTCCTTCACTCCGTGCCACCCCCTGGTGGCTGGCACATGTCATAGCGAGGAAGCGAACTCCCAGTCGGTCCAACTCTTGAGGGGACACTTTGCCTATCAGGAATATATATGTATATGTATATGTATATGTATATGTATATGTATATGTATATGTATATGTATATATGTGTGTGTGTGTGCGCGCGCGTGCCTATATTGCCTTTCAAAGAATAGCTAATCTAAGAAGATAATTATCACTGAGGGGATACCAACTCTAAGCCCTGCAAGGTGATTTCTTTTTCATTATCTTGAATTATCAGACCAACCTTTACTCATTATACAGTAAGAGAAAACTCATAGTTAACTTGACCCCTCCTGGCCCCACATGTCCCCAAGTCCTTCATTGCTAGGACAGTTATATAAAAATCTCTTTTGACACGGAATAATGCATTGACTTTCACGCTTATTTTGCTTCATAATTTTTGGTGAATTTTATTTCTTCCCAGGAAACTAAAAAACAGAACTGATGAGACAAAAACCTCCCTGGAGGAAATTCCACTTAAGTAAAGGTTGGATTAAAAAATAATGAGTTAAGGCCCTAGCCGTTTTGGCTCAAGGATAGAATGTCAGCCTGTGTAATAAAGGGTCTCGAGTTCGATTCCAATCAAGGGCACATATCTTAGTTGCAGGGTTCCTCCCTGGCCCTGCAGGAGGCAACCAATAGATGTGTTTCTCTCACATCAATGTTTCTCTTTGTCTTTCCCTCTCTTTTTCACCCTATGGAAAAATATCCTTAGGTGAGGATTAACAACAAAGAAAAAAGAGTTGTGTGTCTCCACTTCCCCCACAAAATGCTATTAACTACAGCCACAGGACAGAACACAGTTGCTAATGGAATGCATATGAATTATAACACAGAAGAAATTCTTTGCCAACAAAGGTCTGTGTTGATCTGGGAAATAAAAAAGATATGGTTACCTTTTTTATATGTCCCATCCACTCCTTTGCCCATCTTATCCTTGCTGCTTACATCCCCCTCCATGTAGGGAAAGACTCTGGCCTGGTGAGTCCAGAGATAGTCATTAGACCCAAAGAAGAGCACAGGGAACTCGCCCACATCATGTCTCATCTTATCAATGTTGGAAGGTACAGCTCGAGGATGGCAGATCTCAGCTGGCCACCACCTGGGAAAGAGAAAAACAAAGAAGGAAAACTAAAACACTGCAAGGCACTAGGAAGAGAACCTACTTTTTAGGCTAGGAATAAGGAATAGCAATGTCTATCTATCCACATTGAAGTCTTATCTTGAGCATTCTTACAATCAAACTAGAAAAAAACCCACAAAACAAGTAGTATGTGCCAAAAGCCTGAGAACACCTATCGGCACAAATGTGCTTCCATTCTCAGACACAGTCCCTTATACTCAGTTATTCTACTTCATGGATTATATAACAGAAAATAATTAGAAACATGAACAGAGCTTTATAGAATTATGATCTAGAAGAATGAAAATCTGAAACAACTTAAATGCTCAATGTTAAGGGAATGACAGAACTACAGTATACTGTCATGAAATACAATTTGGCCTTCAAAAAGGATAGAAAAATTACATCAAGAAATCTGCCACCCGCACCCCCCACAACCATCTTAGGAAGATAATTTGACATTAGCTATTAAAGCTAGAAACCCCTCTCTTGCTATTCTATCTTGAGAATGCCCCAGAGAAGCTCCTGTGCATGTACACTAACATATTAAAATGTTTATAGTGCAAACAAGAGAATGGGTAAGTGAACTACAGACAGCATTGTATGACTATGTTGTATGAAGGAACTAGAGTACTGTGCTAACAACAATAAATCTCAAGAGAATAGTGAATGAAAAAAGTTGCAGGAAAATATAACAATTCCTTTATATAAAGATGTAAAACTTACAAACAAAATATTATACATATGGCAAATCTATGCAGCAAGGCAAAGGAATAAAAAAACACAAAGTGCAGTATGTGGCTATCTCTGTGGATAGGGAGAGAATGAATTCAGAGAGGAAGACTCAAAAGCGCCAGTAATGAACCGTTCGTTTAACTTGGAGGTACATACACAGGTGTGCCTTTCACTATCCTTTAAAGTCATTCATGTAGTGATACCCCTTTGTACATTCCATGATCAATAAAAATAATTTTAAAAAGAAAAAACAAGACACAAAAACTGAGACCCTAGCCAGTTTGGTTTAATGGATAGAGCGCTGGCCTACAGACTGAAGGGTCCCAGGTTTGACTCTGGCCAGGGGCACATGTCTAGGTTGCAGGTTTGCTCCCTAGTAGGTGTGCAGTAGGCAGCCGATAAATGATTCTCTCTCATCATTGATGTTTCTATCTCTCTCTCCCTCTCCCTTTTTGTCTGAAATCAATAAAAGTATATTTAAAAAAACAACAACAAAAATACCACAAAAACTGTGTATAGCCCTGGCCAGTTTGGCTTGGTGGATGGGGCGTCGGTCTGCAGACTCAGGGGTCCCAGGTTCGATTCCAGTCAGAGGCATGTGCCTTGGTTGCGGACACGTCCCCAGTAGGGAGTGTGCAAGAGGTGGCTGGTTGATGTTTCTCTCTCATCGATGTTTCTGACTCTCTGTCCCTCTCTCTTCCTCTGTGAAAAATCAATAAAAATAAACAAACAAACAAAACCTATGTTTAAACTATAAGGCCAATTATTTTGAGGGTTTATGTATTGATGTGTCTGCAAATAAATATACCAAAATGTTACCAATGTATCTTCCTTGTTTGTAAATTAATGAATTTTCTACGGAAAATATATATTTAGTAGAAGCCCGGTGCATGGATTTAAGTACGAGTGGAGTTCCTGGGCCTGGCCTGCAACTGGCTCTCTGACATCCTCTGAGGGGTCCTGATTGCCATAGGGCACAGGCTAAGCCGAGGGACCCTATCAGTGCATGATCAGGGCTGGGGAGGGACTGTGGGAGGGTGCCAGGATGTGTCTGGCCCATCTCGTCCAGTCCTAATTGGCCGGATCCCAGCAGCAAGCTAAGCTACCGGTTAGAGCATCTGCCCCCTGGCGGTCAGTACATGTCATTGCAACTGGTCAAATGGTCGAACAAACGGTCAGACACTTAGCATATTAGGCTTTTATTATATAGGATTCTGATGACTGCAATATATAGTCAGTTTTTTCTCTTCTAATGGAAAATGAGTGGGGAGGCCTTGTTTAACCAGGAAGATCATTAAAAAAATATTAAGGCCTGCCCTAGCCGATTTGGCTCAGAGGATAGAGCATCAGCCTGCAGACTGATAGGTCCTGGGTTGCAAGCTTGATCCCTGGCCCTGGGTGGGGCATATGTAGGAGGTGACCAATCAATGTGTCTCTCACATTGATGCATCTATTTTTCTGTTTTTCCCCTTACCTTTCACTCTCTATAAAAATCAGGATTAACTAAATATTTTACATATATATATCTATATATATATGTATATTAAGGTCCTGGCCGGTGTGGCTCAGTAGGATGGGCATCATCTTGTGCACCAAGTGATTGCCAGTTCGATTCCTAGTCAAGGATACATGCCTGGGTTGCAGGTTCAATCACCCAGGGGGTGGCATGGGCATGAAGAAGGCAGTAGATCTATGTTGCGTTTTCACATCAACATTTTTTTCTCTCTCTCTAAAAAATCAATAAACTATTTAAAAAAAGACACAAAAACTCCATGGGAATGGATTTAAGAGAGTGTGGGAGAAATGGATTGGTAGTGGAAAGAAATTTGGGGAAATAATGTGTGTGTGTGTGTATATATAAAACTGAAGAGGGAGGGCAGGAAGAAATTAACCAAAGATGTTATATGCATATGAGAGGCCTGGTGCACAGATTTGGAGGGGTCCCTCAGCCTGGTCTGTGGGGATCTAGCTGAAACTGGCTAACATTCCCTGAGGAGTCCCGGATTACAAGAGGGCACAGGCCAGGCTTAGGGACCCCATCGGGCATCAACTCTGTGCATCAGGAATCTAACACACACACACACACATGTGTGTGTGTGTGTGTGTGTATATATAATATATATATATGTATGTATACACACACACGCGCACACTGATTGCTTTGAAATTTTGACACATTGCATTCGAATATGCACGTGTTTTTATATACCTACATTATATAGATGTCACACCTGTGACAGGTAAAAACAAGCTTTTTTGGGGGGAAAAAACCACAGGTAAAAACATGCTTTTTTTTGAAAAATAGCACCATCTGTTGCACATAAAAACAACACATGCTACAGACTTAACAATATTATTCAGTCTAACATTCAAAGCCAGGCAGTCACATACAAGTCCGTCAACACTTGTGGAAGAAGATGAAGCAGTTAATTATCCAACAGAATTTTGGAATTCACTCGATCTGCCAGGGATGGAGTTCAATCAGCGTGCCAATTATGATGTTGCAAACTATCAACCAGCGTGGGGCTGGGCCTCTGGCTGGGGCATGGGCAGCCGCTGTGGTCTCCCTCACGCTGGCGGCCCAGGGCTTTGTGGGTAGTGTGATAGGCAAGGGTGGGGGAGCGTCTTAGGCTCCTTTTTCCTCCATCTTTTGGGCGGCTCGGCGAGGGCCATGCCAGTAGGAGTCGGGAGCGGCTGGGCTGCTTCGGGCGCGGGCCGCTGGTGGGGAGCGGGGGTGCAGGCCGGCACTGGGGGGCCCGTTGCAGAGGCGCACGTGTGCGAGGCCAGACCAGCTGGGCAGGGCGGGGGCAGTGGCGTGCCAAGGCAGTCGCCTGAGAAGGTGCATTGTATATCCACAAGCATTGTGCAATTAAACATATTAGAAACGTGCACTTTCTCTTTTTTTTCTTTTCCATTTAATCAGACTGAGACACAGCAACACATGGCTGGGTACAGTTAGTGTGTATATGAAACATCGTATCTAAGAGATCCCAAGAAATAAGACGATAGAAGAAATGATTGCCTGTCTCCTTCATGCTTACTCACCTGTATCGTCCAACCTTTACCCAGACAATTTCCCTGTAATGTGGTTTTTTGCCTGCCTTACAGTCATTGCAATACCAGTTTCCTTCAGGGATATCAATGTTCAGGCATTCCCGATGAAAAGCAGCAGGGCAAGAATCACAGCACAGAAGGCTGCCTCCTGTAAGAATAAAAAAAATGTGGCACTCAGAATCACAAGGCTACATATAAAGATCCAGCTGAAATAGCTTTTGCTCAGTTCCTAACCAATTGTTTATCTCTCAGCCAAGGGCCTAGTAAGTTAGTTATTCAGAAAGACTTTCCTACAAGGGTGCCCCCTTTTCAATATTCCTGAACCACACCCCTAAAGGCTAGTTAGGTTAACAGCAAGCAAACATGAGATCTTATTGGCAAAATTAGGTTAAGGCAAACTTCTAAAAGTTATATATGTATATACACACATATATACTTTTTTTTTTTTCACTAAAAGACAAAACACTGAACAGAGTACCAATGACAAACAATGACCAGTATATAAAAAGCACAAGCTTCAACTGCTGTTAGATTTAAGCTCTAAGATCGATATGGCCTTGGGGAATTCACTTTTCTTTTTCTTGCCCCCCCCCCCCATTAATTTATTGGGCTAACACTGGTTAACAAAATTATACAGGTTTCTGGTGCATAATTCTAGAACACATCATTTGTACACTTTATTGTGTGTTCACCACCCCAGTCCTGTCTTTGTTGGGAATTCACTTTTCTTGTTGAGCTGTAATTCCTTCAATGATAGGCATTTTCTATAATGAACAATAAGTAAGCATATCTGTTTGAGTTGTAAGCAAGTGATTAAATTGCCTAGTAGTGTCTGACTTTTAAAATTGCTTCTTTTTTTTTTTTTTTTAACATTTGGAACTCTTATGACACCTATGGCACCTTTTCAAAATCACATTTATAAATGCACAAATGTAATACCTAAGCTAAAAAGGATATAGATTATGATAACATACAATGATCAAAAATAAACAGACTATAATTATCAAAATATTACAGTAAGAGATTAGAGTTATTTCTAATAACTCTACTTTCTTTGTAATGTATAAATAACCAGAACTAGCAGTAGCACTGAAATTTTTATTGGTGACAAAAAGCACAGGTAGTAGTTTACTGTATAAACTTTAGTTACATATAAGTTTCCCCCGTATCCATTCAAGTTTTCAGACAATGTTTATTATATGTATTGCAATGACAATAAATTTTTACTTCTCAGGATTTTCACTCAAAGTGACTCAATTTACATACTTGAATCTGAAATCCTCAGGGCTGCAGATAAAGAATTTCAGCCTTGCTGTGGTTGAGCACTGACCTATGAACCAGGAAGTCACGGTTCAATTCCTGGTCGGGACAACATGCCAGGGTTGTGGACTCCATCCTCAGTATGGTGCATGCAGGAGGCAGCCAATCAATGATTCTTTGATCACTGATGTTTCTATCTCTCTTTCTCCCCTTCTCCAAAATCAATAAAAATAAGGCAAAAAAAAAAAAAAACAAAACAAAAAAAAAGAGCCTTATTTAAATCTTATGCCAGAAATGAGAGTGACTCAAACATGCCAGACTCAAACATGTACCTCTTAAGTTTCACCCTAAGGAATTAGTGAGGAGTAAAACCTGGCAAGGTATAAAACCTGGCAAGGTATACATCCACATCCATCGTGGCCTCACTGTGCCTCCTTTACCTCGTAATATCCTACGAGAAACTTTGTGACACTATTCTTGTACATTTTCCAACTGTGTTATTGTCCTTTTCTCAGCCTAAAGCAGGCTCTTAAAACAAGCTTTAGGGTATTGGTTTTGTTGGGACCAGGTATATGTGCTTCAATTATAGAAGTTATCCTTTTATCTGATGTATATGGGAGTTCAAATTCAGAGTGAGATATCATTTGAAAAAGTCTGTTGCTACAAAATAAGTTTGAATAATTTGTGTACTCGATATATATATAGCCTGTACTCTATGCTCTGAACCTCATTTATTCTTGTACATTTTGTGGGTGAAGCAATTTTACCAGGGGACATAAGAATGACATAGTCACATAAGTTTAATTGCCCCAATAATGTAATACCTTCTACTACATTCCTATCTGTGCTTTGTTACTTGCTGAGTCACAATATAATAGCATAGTTTGCCAACTACATGGACTGAACAGAAAAAGTTTCCTTTTACCAATATGGCATTCATGACACACTAGAAATATTTCACATACAATAAGGTATCTGAATTAGGTGTTCAAAGAAGGATATTACATAAGACATCTGGACAAAAAGAATACTCAATAAAAACAGCCAAAGGTCAGAGTTCAGAGAAATTAGTTGGCAAGCGCATCAGCTTTGCAAGAAGGCCATAATGGAATATGAGGAAAGAAATAAGCAGGATTAATCTGAGTAGATAGGTAGGAAGCAATCAGGAGGGTCTATACTGGCTGAATAGGAGAGAAAGGCAGGAAGACAGAAGAGGAAAAACTCATGAACCATTAAAGGAAACCAAAAACATGAAAAAGTACCATTTGGTGAAAGAGGATGATAAAAAAAAAATTAAACATTGCTGAGTTCTAGGAACTGATTCCTCCCAATTTAGCAATTTACCATATTATTATCCTAATAAATTTACCATATTATTATCCTAATACTCTGGATAACACCTTTGGTTTTTCTTAAATATGAGCCAAAATGAAAAAAAAAAATTTTCTAAGACTTTATTCTCTCCCAGTACTCGAACACCAAAATAACCTTAGATAGTGAGATCAGAAGTTCTCAGGCTTTTTAGCATCAGCATTTTATACTAAAAAAAACAAGGGAGATTCCCAAAGGCTATCGTTTATGTGTTCTAAAAATGCTGATATTTACCAAAGAGAAACTGAAATTAATTTTAAAAATTAATATTAATTCATTTTATTAACAACAAATCTACTATGTTAACATAAATAACATTTTTATCTATTTTATGTATTTTCCAAAACAAAAAATTGTTAGTGTTGTCAAGGTTTTACATTTTTACAAATATTAAAGTTAAATTTGTAGCAATACGTTGTTTGGATGTCCATGAAAAAAAATGATCTCTCAACCTGGCCAGGTGGCTTGATTGCTTGGAATGTTGTCCCATAGACCTAAAAGGTTCTGAGTTCCAATTTCAGTCAGGGCACAATCTACCATTTGCGGGTTTGGTTCCTAGGCAGGTCATTTATAGGAGGCAACCAAGTGATGTTTCTCTCTCTCACCCCCTCTAAAAATCAATTTAAAACAAAAAGTTTATTAAAAAAAGAAAAGAAAATGATCCCTCACAGATAAACAGTTGGAAAAAGAAGTACTTTAAAAACTTGCTCAGTAACTGTGCATATTCCTTCTTTGGTACTATACACTTAAACTTCAAAGGATGGACTTTATTTGCAATATCAAATCTGAAATCATATCAATAAACTTTTAGTACTAATACATTAAAATTCATCAATCTGTCTTATACTTTGAATGGATCTTTTATATATGTCTACTTTTTAACATCACACATTTGTTAATGAAAACTGTTGGCTTGCTGAATCAGCTAGATCTTCCCAAAGTTGTTCTATTTCATTTATAATAAAACTGTAATATGCTAATTAGACCGGACACCCAATGATCTTCTGGGTGTCATTCTGGATGTCCTTCAGATGAAGCTGCTGCGTGAGGGCCGAGGCAGAGGTGGTTACGGGCGATTAGGCAGGCAGGCAGAGTGGTTAGGGGCAATCAGGCAGGAAGGTGAGTGGTTAGAAGTGATTAGGCAGGCAGGCAGGGGAGCAGTTAGGAGCTCCAGGGGACCTGGATTGTGAGAGGGTGCAGGCCAGGCTGAGGGACACCTGCTCCCCCCCCCTTGCACGAATTTTGTGCACCAGGCCTCTAGTTGTGTAATATTAAAACGTCACATTTTGTTAATATCACCATGATTTCATCAGGAAATACTAGGAAGCTGTTAAGGTCAGGGTAGTAGTTTTCCAAAGTTCTAATTTTCACTTGAAAGCTCAAAATTTTATGATTGGCAACAACTTGTCAATTGTTTTTCATTAACTGCCAGGCTTGCTTTCATCCATTTTCAAGAAAATGTCTGACAAATAAATATGCAAGTATGAAGAGCCAGTTTGTCAGCAATACAACTAAAAATGGTTTTCTAGGAATAAGGCAGCTAGTTCAGATTGGTATCCTAATTGCATGACTGCTTTTACTTAGACCATTAGTATTAAACATGTGTACTTCCCATTTTATCATAGGGAATATTAAAGCAATATCCACTTGAAGGTTGAGATTTAGTAAAATGATTTGTGTTAAGGTGCCAGTTTTAACCACTATGGATTTTGCACTATTAGTGAAAATGTCAACAAAGTAAAAAAGGCAAGTTACATCTTCGCATTACTACAAAAGAATTACAATCTCATGGAAGCCACTTAAAGGGTATCTAGACACTCCCTGCTTCTCAGGGATACTAGGTATACCAGATAATAATGGCGGATTTTGTAATCAAAGAAAACATGGTAATTTCAATAGAAACATCAAAAGTGCTTTATTCAAAGTAATGTCCATCGCTAGCTACACATTTCTCCCGTCTTTCAGGTAATTTGTGGATACCATCCCAATAGAACATTTCTTGTTTTGAGGCAAACCATTCAGAGACCCAATTTTCTACTTCTTCGTATGTTCTGAAGTGCTGCTCAGAAAGTGCATGTGACATGGATCAGAACAAGTGGTAATCTGAAGGAGCAAGGTCTGGTGAATATGGCGGGTGGGTTAAACATATCTTTAACTAGTTTTGAAGTGTGTGATGGTGCATCATAATGAAGCAAAATTACTTTGCCGTGTCTTCTGGCACATTCTGGTCACTTCACAATCAAAGCGTGGTTCAAATTGATTATTTGTTGTTGGTATTAACGGTTTCATCTGGTTTTGGAAGCTCATAATACATCACACCTACCTGATCCCACCAAACGCAGAGCATTGTCTTCTTTCTGAAGTGATATGCCTTGCAGTTGATGTTAATGGTTGACCTGGATCAACCCATGATTTTGTGCGTTTGGGATTCTCAAAATAAATCCACTTTTCATCACCAGTCACAATTCAATGCAAAAAATACTTTCATGGCAATGAAGCAACATTTTACTGATGATTTTTTAGTTTTCCATTTGTCTTTTGTTCAGTTGATGTGGCACCATTTCCCTTCCTTTAAAATCTTTCCCATTGCTTGTAAACGATCAGAAATTGTTTGCTGAGCAACGTTTAATCTTTCAGCAAGTTGTTTTAGAGTTTAACATGCTTCTTCATCCAATAATGCTTGTAATTGTTGGTCTTCAAACTTTTTCAGTTGACCTGGACATTCTTTGTCTTTCACATCAAAATCATCACTTTTAAAGCATTTAAACCAGCGTTCACAAGTATCTTGAGATGGAGCACGTTCACCATAAGCTTCCCAAAGTAGACAGTAATTTTTTCTTCAAAATGAAGTAATAAATTAAAACTTCTGCAAATGCTCTTTTTTTTGGCACAAAATTTGACATTTTTAAGCGTAAAAATATCTATGACATTAAGACCTTCAGAAAACTTGACACATGAAGTTTTGAAGGTTGTTGTCAATACAATAAAATAGCATACATATTAAATTGCATACATATCAACATATGTGTAACTCTGTCTATTGTAAAAAATCCGCATTATTAACTGGCACACCTAGTGCATAGATCACACTTTGAGAGCTGCTGCTGCAACTACTAAGTTTCTTGGGCACTCATAATTATGGAACTCGATAGCTTTTCAAAGTCCAACCATTCCATAAGCTAGGACTGGCATCATATGGGCACTTCTATTCTGAAACCAATTTCCATTCATTTCATCATACTCTGAAATTAAAAATAACAACAACCTAGCCGTGGCTCAGTGTTGCGGCTGGAGTGTCACCCCATACACCAAAAAGTTGCAAGTTTGATCCCTGGTTAGGGCTTGTTTGGGAGGCAACCAAACCAATCAATGTTTCTCTCTCACACTGATGGTTCTCTCTCTTCCCCTCCCCTCCATCTCTCTCTAAAAAAATCAGTAAAGACATATCCTTAGGTGAGGATTTAAAAAAAATTTAAGTCTAATGCAGAAACTATTTCACCTTCCCAAGTTCAAGAAACATGAAAAAGTTGGAGCCTGCACTTCAGCATCCCAGACACATGTTTACATTCTAAGGGGATAATTACAGAATGTTATATTTAAATGCTATTAAATACTAAAATTCTGTCTTTAACTTTATTCTAAACAAAAGAAAGGTGATTAATAATAGCCAGCAGTTTTTACCACAAGACAGTTTTATATTATAAGAACAAAAAAGAATGTATGATTCATAAAGTTTTATACAAGACAATAACAAAGCTAATATAGTCCTCTTTTTGCATTAAAACATTGCTAACTACACCAAAGCTCCACTTTCTACACATATTAATTGCACTTAATATTTTACTTTACTTATTATATATTAACACCATAATCTGAGGACACCCACTATGTCCTGATCCAAACCCTAATCAATAGGTGGAGTTTTAACTTCAATTTTCATGTCAGATAAGTCTTGAGAACAAAAGAAAAATTCCATTTCTTTATTGGCTTTAGCACTATTTTTGTTGTTTAATCCTCACCTGAGGACATTCTTTCCGTTGCTTTTTAATGGAGAGAGGGAAGGGGGGGAGGGAGGGAAGGAGAAGAGAGGAGAGAAAGACTGATGTAAGAGAGACACATCGATTGGTTGTGTCCCCACATACACCCCAAATGGGGACTGGATATTGAATCTGCAACCCAGGTGTGTGCCCTTGTCTGGGAATCGAACCAGAGAGAGACCCTTGGGTGTGCCAGCCAATACTCTAATCAGTAAGCCACAATGGTCAGGGCAGCATTATTTAGCATACCCAAATTTCTCAAAGGTGATTCTCATTAACTTATACATGTTTCTTGGTTGTTTTTTTAAATTAGTCCATCAACATTTTTATAACTAGCCAAGTTTTCATAAAATTGTATCACCAGTCCTATATAATAATAGCTTAATATGCAAATTGTCCTTGGGGAGTCATTCCACAGAGAGTTCGACAGCTTGCTATGATGTGCGCTGACCACCAGGGGGTGGCGTGGAACATAGCGGGAGTGAGCAGGGCCCAATCGCCACCTGGCTCCCAGGTGCTGAGGGAGGGGAAGGGGGGGTAGCCCCGACTGACCCATTGATCACACTGCAGGTGGGATCGTGCAGCAGGTGAGAAGGGGTGCCAAATCAAGGTGGGGTGCCAGGAGGGGCTGCAAGGCTGGGGCCCGATCTCTGCAGGCCACCCTGAAGGACCCCACCCGTCCACAAATTTGGGTACCAGGCCTCTAATAAGTAGATAGTCAAAAAATGAAGTTAGGGAAATTGTTCCAAAAAAGTTACTAATCAACAAAATTTAGTCAATTTAAAAAGGAATGAGAAAACTGGGTAAGAAAACTAGTGCCATCCTCAACACTAGAACACAGTGGAGCAATGTCCACATTAGTCTGAAAACACACACACATACATAGCCTAAATATTTATAATGAGCCAGCATGTGCTTCTGGAACAAAGGTAAAATAAACCAAAATGTGCTTCTAATACACAGGTAAATGCCAAACAGCCTCAAATAGAGAATTATAGCACCTGTGGGTGTTTCTTAGACAATCAGAAAAAAATTCAGAACAATAATCACCACAGTTAGGTGGACCAGCAATGAATACTAAATTCTCCACTTAACTAGCAAAAATCAGAAAAAGAAACTGTATAAGGATAATATTGACTCTGTTCTAGAAGAGAAATATTTTTAAATTGAATATATATAAAAAGATATAAAATTACTTTTTCCTCTGTTTTATAAGACCTTTTGGTAACATAATATCCCTAACAGTAAGGAAATTCATAAATTTCTCCAATTTCCCTGTTTCTTCTATTTAAATTCATGTAAAATTTTTAAAAACACACAATTATACCATTATATCATCTCCTAGAATTGCTTCTATCCAGTTACATAACACATATCTGGAGTAATATCCAAATATGTGTATTAATATTAGTGTTGTTGTTTTTTCTGGTGGTGAGACTCAGATGATTTGGGGTTTGTTCGTTCATTCTTTTTTCTTTGTCTCTTCTTCATTTTCCAGCTTTATTGAGATATAGTTTACATATAACATTGAATAAGTTTAAAGTATACCGCATAATGACCTGATATATGTATATATTGTAAAAAGAGTACCACAATAAGATTAGGTAACACATCCATCATAGTTACAAATTATTTTTTTTGGTGGTGAGAACTTTTAAGATCTATTATCTTAACTTTCATATATATAATACAGTATTGTTAACTATAGTCACCATGCTGTTCATTATATCCCCCCAAATTATTCATAGTATAATTGGAAGTTTGTACCATTTGACAACATCACCTCATTTCCCAAGAGTGATTCTGTCTCCTTTTTCTTGTCTTTTTCTTTAGTGCTTTAATTTTTTAACATTTTAATAAAAATCGTCATTATTCAAAATAAAAACAAAACCGCTCCTTAATGGAGAACAAAATCAATTTGAAAGTTCTGCTATGTTATCACTAATTCAGGACATCAATTCCCAATATTTCTTGTAGTGGAGATGTGAAGAAAATTTTTTGTTGCAATTAAAGTATATTAATCTGCCCTGGCTGAGTGGCTCAGTTGGCTGGAGCATCATCCCATAAACCAAAAGGCCGTGGATTTGATTTCTGGTCAGGACACATACCTAAGTTTTGGGTTTGATTCCTGGTTGGGGAGTGTACAGGAGGCAACTGATGTTTCTCTCTCACATTGGTGTTTCTCTCTTCCTCCCCCTGCCCCCACCTTCCTCTCTCAAATTAATGCAAACCTATCTTCTGTTGAGGATTTAAAAGTGTGTATATATACACACACACAGTACTAATTTCCTTTTAGACTATTCATACGTAAAGAAATTATGTCTTACCTTCCGAGCATACAAAACACCAGCTAACGTTAACATGCTCATGATTTCGGCAGCCCCGCCTGGGTGTAAAGTGATTTGGACAGATGATACTATTAGATGCAAGTATTTTGGACCCAGCAGCCAGACAAAAGTCATTGGCATGGTATGCCACAGGGCAGCGGACACATCGCATCAGACGACCTAAAACCATGAGAATCAGGAAAACCAGAGAGGAGCAAAAAAACACATCAAGAGAGTAAACACTTAAAATGTGCGTTATTCAAAAGTATTTGCTAAAACTGAGAAAATGTCACAGATAAAAGGAAGCACTTCTAGGGCAGGTGATCTTTAACAACCAATTCACTAAAAAAAGCTCAGGTGGGAGTTATGTGACTTCAACATAAGGAGTCAGATCCCACAACTGTAAGTGAGCCTGCCTCAACAAAGGAAAGCCCTTTTCAAACCACTGCCCTGACTCCTAGGAAACCCGAACTCACCTGCAAACTAAATGGGACATGGAGATGTGAACTATCAGAATAAAAGGACAGCTAGCAGGAAGACTCTCGCTTGCTTTTGTTACCTGGTGCTACGATTCTTGAATGAACTCCTCCACCCCTTCTAGATGAACTATATCCTCTAAATCAGCGGTTTTCAACCTGTAGGTCGCGACCCCTTTGGCGGTCGAACGACCCTTTCACAGGGGTCGCCTAAGACCATTCTGCATATCAGATATTTACATTACGATTCATAACAGTAGCAACATTACAGCTATGAAGTAGCAACGAAAATAATTTTATGGTTGGGTCACAACATGAGGAACTGTATTTAAAGGGCCAGAAGGTTGAGAACCACTGCAATACTTTACCAACTAAAAACCATTACCAAACCACCTAAAATCTATAATAATAACTGAAAACAGGAAGGTACCTGATGGTTACACTGCAATTTTGATCAAGCAAGTTAAATTATTATGCTTAAGACTAATGAGATCTACAGGGCCTGGAAAGCAACTTAACAAAGGTATTGCCAGTCTGCTTAAAAGATTAATTTTTTTTTTAAAGGCAAGACTGCCCTGGCCAGTGAGCAACCAAGGTACCTGAAATTGCACCTGGTTTCCCTGCAGGAGGCAACCATTGGATGTGTCTTTCACTCTCTCCTTCCCCCTTCCACTACTCTTTCTAAAACTCAAAGGGAAAAATATTCTCAGGTGAGGATTAACAACAACAAAAAAAGACAACCAGTGAGAGACCCACTATTACTGAACAGAAACAATTGTTTTCCCAGTATGAACAAATTTAAAAACTTGAATTATCGCCCTGGCTGGTTTGTTCAGTGCTTAGAGCATCAGCTGTCAGACTGAAGGATCGTAGGGTTCCATTCCCAGTAAAGGGCATATACCTTGGTTGTGAGTTCGATCCCAGACCCTGGTTAGGACGGGTGCAGAAGGCAACCAATCGATGTGTCTCTCTCACACTCATGTTTCTCTCTCTCTGTTCTCCTCCCTTCTACTCTTAAAAAAAAAAATTAATGGGAAAAATATCCTCTGGTGAGGATTAATAAAAACAAAACAAACCCTAGCCAGTTTTGCTCAGTGGATAGGGACTGAAGTTAGCCTAGGGACTGAAGGGTTCTGGGTTTGATTCTGGTCAAGGGAACATGCCGGGGTTTGGGGCTCGATCCCCAGTAGGGGGCGTGCAAGAGGAAGCTGATCAATCATTTTCTCTCATCATTAATGTTTCTATCTCTCTCCCTTCCTTTCTGAAATCAATTAAAAAAAAGCTCTTGGGGTATATATATCCACATATAGTTTTAGAAACTTTATTTTTTCACCTATGAAGCAGAAAAAGGCTTTCAAGATAAGTGTTCCCATTAAAAAACAAACAAAAGCAAATCAACACAAAACAAAAACCTCAATTCTGACCTACATGCATGTCTAAATTATATCACATCTGACAAGTGCAGATATAAAGGGTCCACAGGAGAATACACTATGGTCTAATGGAGTAGGTAAGGGGAAGAAAACACAAAATCCAATATGTAAAACAACCACATAATGTTAGCACTCCAAAGAATACAACGCGATGGCTACTTAACTAATCCATTACTCTCTTATCTCTCACATAAAATACTGGTACTCTGACAAAAGCTAGATAGGTCATGAAGTGACATGTCACATGGCATCTGGAAACATCCATTGCCAATGAAACTAAGATTTTACAATTAGATTGGTTCACAACCCATACCTTTAGATGCAGAAACACTGGCTGGATTAGCAGCATGGCAGGTTATACAGATGTGGAGGGAGCACCGAAAGCCCTTGTTCTGCATGACAGTGGGTGGGTACTTCTGGACACACTCTTCATGATAAAACTTTCCACACAAGGGCAGAAGGCACCTTTTAACATCTTCCCCACTCTGTTTACATACAAAACAGGTATGGATTCCTAAGAAAAGATAAAAAAGGTAACAAATTAATACCAATTAAAGAATTCATCCAATGCTAAACCATTAGCTGAAAATTTAATGAATCACACAATTCTGCATCACATTGCACTGGCGATGGGGGAGGTGTTGGGTGTAGGATGTGTTCCCACCTCACCAGGCAACATCTGGCTGTCCTATAATTCTGCAACATCTGGCTATCCTATAATTCAACTCGATTCTGACAATATCTACCTCGAGATAACATCAGATCCCATAGGTTAAGAGCTCAGTCCTACAAAACTGTCATGTACATGCCCCCCTTCTGACACCAATTGCTGGGTTCAGGTTGTCACCTGTACTTCTGAACAACTAACTATAAATCAGAGGGTTCCCATGATCCCCCTTCTTGTGTTCAATTAATTTGCTAGAGCAGCTCACAGGATTCAGGGAAACATGGTGCTTACTGGGGATGTACATTAGGGCCAAAAGTCTGTTATATAATAAAGTAGGTTTTCTAAATGCATGTGTTAAAAAATTGACAAATGTTAGTTTACTGTTTTTACTTATGTAGACACGTTTGTGTAATTAAAATTATGTATGAAAGCTTAATTTCACAGAAAAGTTTGCTATATTACTGTAATTTTATATTTATACTGAATAGATCTGATAAATGTGTGCATTCACCAGTCACTGCTAGTAAACAACTGCACATACTAGGGCTTAACTCAAGTTGGACAATCAGACAGTAAACCTACTGCAGAGCCAGGCATGTTTGGAAAGCAACCAATTGATGTGTTCCTCTCAAACAGATGCCTCGGTCCCGCATCCCCTCCCTTCCACTCTCTCTAAAAAGGTAAAAATAAAAATAAAAAATCAGTGGAAAAATCCTCAGGTTAAGGATTAACAACAACAAAACAAAACTGCTGCAGAAAATCACATCACAGATAACAGAACCAGAACCAGTTATCATTTAAGTTGTGGTGTGATTCATGTGCCAAACACTGTTTACAACCAGTGACTCTTGGATTTAAATATGTAGACTATAGTTGTAGATATATAATATTTATTTGCGTCAGCAAAATTACTACAGTGTTTTATTCCAACATATGGCCTATTTGCTAAAATTTGTTAAAAATAACAGTAAACACAACAAAAATAACCTATTAATCTACTCTAATAAAAGCGTAATATTGAAACTGACCATTTCTCTGGGATGTCTAAGCCACGCCCACCAGCCTATCAGTGTGGCTGCATGCAAATTAACCCAGCGAAGATGGAGGCCGGCAGCCACGGAGTGGGTGGTGGCGGGTATGGCACAGGCGGCAGCTCCATGGGGCCGCCATGTCTGATTGGCTGCCGCACGGCTGGTGCTAAAAGCGCCTTGCGGCACCTGGTCAGAGAGGCGGCTCTGCCATGTCCCATCGGCCACATCCCATCAGCCACCACAGGGCGCTAAAGCAAGTGATGGGGACCCACAGGCAGCATCCAGCAGGGCCTGCTGGGAGGTCACCATGATGACCCCTGCGCAGACAAGTGGAGGCTACAAGCAGCACACAGCAGGGCATGCTGGGTGGTGGTGGCAGCGATGGGGGAGCAGGGAAGCAGGGTGACCAGAGAGCAGGCAATCGGACTGCAGGCAGCACCCAGCAAGGCCTGCTGCACCGCCATGGGGGAGCAAGGAATCTCTGGGAGGTCACTGTGGTGACCCCCTTGTAGACAAGCATGCCACAGGCAGCACACAGCAGGGTCTGCTGGGCAGTGTTGGCTGCCATGGGGGAGCAGGCAAGCGGGCGACCAGAGAGCAGGCAATCAGACCAGCAGGCAGCACACAGCAGGGCCTGCTGAGCTGTGGCTGTGGTGAAGGGGGAGCAAGTAATCAGGACCCGCAGGCAGCACCCAGCAGGGCCGCTGGGTGGTGGCAGCAGCGATTGGGGAGCAGGCAAGCAGGGCGACCATGGAGCAAGCAATGGGGACCCACAGGCAGCACCCAGCACGGCCTGCTGGGCGGTGGCTGCATCCACTGGAGAGCAGGCAAGTGGGGCAACCAGGGAGCAGGCAATCGGCCCACAGGCAGCACCAGGCAGGATCTGCTTGCCCATCATCATGGTGTGTAGCAGACAGGCCCGGCAGAGAGCAGAGAACCACATGGTGTGGGCCCAAGCCATTAGTAGCACATCTCCTGAGGGCTCCCGAATTGGGGAGGGTGCAGGTCGGGTTGAGGGACCTACCCGCCTGCTCTCCCCCCGCCCACCTACCCGTACACAAATTTCATGCACCGGGCCCCTAGTATAATTATAAGCAAATCTTGGTTAAAAGCATTTTAAAATTAACAGGCTGCTAATTTTCACATATGACATATGGACCTAAAATGTAGTCCCTTAAATCCAAAGTCTGTTAAATTGAGGTCTGAAAAATCGAGGGTTTACTGTAACTCAGGAACAGCTAGATGGAAGAGCTGCATAGAGCAAGGTATAAAGAAAGGGCTTAGAGATTCCATGTTCTCTTTAAGCACACCACTCTCCCAGAATCTCCATATGTTCACCAACCCAGAAGCTCTCTGAGCTCCATTCTTTTGGGTTTTGATGGAGATTCATTACATAAGCATGATTGGAGAGTTTCAACCTCTAGCCCCTATCCACTCCTTTGAAGTCAGGGAGGTAGGACTGAAAGTTCCAACCCTCTAAGTTCTTTATATTTGAATTGACTTTTAGAGAGAGAGGGAGAGGGTGAGAGTGAAACATAGATTGTCTGCCCCCTGCTTGCCCCCTACGGGAGATGCCTGCAAATGGGGCATGTAACCTGACTGGGAATTAACAGTCCTCTAGTGCACCGAAGTTTCAATTCCCAAACAAATGAGCCACAACAGCCATGGCAAAGAAGTTTCAGGCAATCAGCCCCCATCCTAAGATAGATACAAAGTCGCCTCATTAACATAACAAAAGACATACAAATGACATCTTTACCACTACTATCACTTAGGAAATTCCAAGGATTTCAGGAGCTCTGTGCCATAAACTATACAAAGACCAAACATACATCCTATACAATAAAGGGGTAATATGCAAATTAACCCTAACAGCAGAACAACTGGGATTGACTGGTCACTATGACACACATTGACCACCAGGGATCAGATGCTCAATGCAGGAGATGGCCCTGGTGGACAGTGCGCTCCCACAGGGGGAGCTCTGCTCAGACACAAGCCAGGCTGATGGCTACCAGCACAATGGTGGTGACAGGAGCCTCTCCTGCCTCCTCAGCAGCGCTAAAGATGTCCGACTGCAGCTTAGGCCTGTTCCCCGCTGGCAAGTGGACATCCCCTGATGGATCCCAGGCTGCCAAAGGGATGTCTGACTGCCTGCTTAGGCCCAATTGCCCAGGGAGTGGGCCTAATCCAACAGGTGGACATCCCCCGAGGGGTCCCAGACTGCACGAGAGGGCACAGGCCAGGCTGAGGGACCCCCCTGAAAGCACAAATTTTTGTGCACTGGGCCTTTAGTTTATTATAAATCACAATATCACAGTAAGGAATTTTATAATAGACTAATCAAGGCTCACAACATGACTAACCCAACTTTAATATTACTATTAAGTGGTAAACTCTGACAATACATGTTTGCTGACATAAATAGGGAGTAATAGGAAGTACACATCACCTTGCCAAAAGAAAACTGACCTGAAACTAATCCAGTCTTTAGATCTAACTACAAGTTTCCAAGAAAGAGAAACAAGTTAAAGGGACACCTCAAAGATGCAATCAATCAAATTTAGGTGGAAAAGTTAGTAGGACAAATGACCAGTCTCAACAAATAAATGACAATGAAAAAATAGAGTGAGCAAGAAGACATACAAAAGGCCAACAGATATATGAAAAAATGTTCAATCTCAATAACTATTAGAGAAATTCAAATCAAAACTACAATGAGAGCCCTGGTTGTTGTGGTTAAGTGGTTAGAGTGTCGGCCCACATACCAAAGGGTCTCGAGTTTGATTCCAGATTAAGGGCATGTACCCAAGTAGAAGGCTCACTCCTCCTCATCCCCTGTTGGGGCATGTGTGAGAGGCAACTAGTTTATGTGTCTCTCTCACATCTATGTTTCTCTCTCTCTCTTTCTCTCTCTCTCTTTCTCCCTTCCACTCTGTCTAAAAAGCAATGAGAAAAAAAAAAATCATGTACTACAACATACTATATCACTCACACCTGACAGAATGCCTATTATCAAGAAGACAAGTAATAACAAGTGTTGGAGAGGTTGTGGAGAAAAAAAAACCCTCATTCACTGCTGGTGGGAAAGTAGAATGGTACAGCCACTATGGAAAACAGTCTGGTTGTTCCTCAAAAACTTAAGAGTTACTCTATGACCCAGCAATCCCTCTCCTGGGTATCTATCCGAAAAACTCGAAAACATGTATTTGCAAAGACATATGCACCCCTATGTTTACTGTAGCATTATTCATGGTGGCCAAGACATGGAGACAACCAAAGTGTCTTCAATAGAAGATTGGATAAAGATGTGGTAACATATAGACAATGGAATTATTAATGAGCATAATGTAAAGATGAAATACTGCCAGGTGGGACAACATGGATGGCACTTGAGATTATGCTACGATAATTAGTAAAAAAAAAAAAAGCTAAAAACCATATGGTTTCACTCATATGCGAGATATACAACTGAAACTTATAGACAGACAGCGGTGTGGTGGTTGCCAGAAAGCGGTGTGAGTGATGGGGGTCTAATATATGTTGACAATAAATGGTTTGCCTTTGGGTGGTAGATACACAAGTGCAATATACAGATCTTGTATCATAGAAATGTACACTTGAAACCTATATGGTCTTATTAACCAGAGTCACACCAATAAATTCAATAAAATCAATAAATAAAAACAAAATTCATGTCCTGGCTGACTTGGATCAGTGATAGAGCATTAAACCTTGGAGGGTCGAAGGTTCAATTCTGCTCAAAGGCAAGTACTTTCGCTGAAGGCTTGATACTCGCCCTGATTGGAGAGCGTGCAGGAGGCAACCAATCAATATGCCTCTCTAATATCAATGTCTCTATCGCTCCCCCTTCCTTTCACTCTCTCTCAAAAAAAA
>PVJC01023783.1:0-26107 GCA_004026665.1 Murina feae | reverse complement strand
GTGCCTGACCAGCCTGGGTGATGGGCTTTAAGGCTGCCCACAGCTCCCATTGACCCAATGTCCCAGCAAGGCTGGCTGGACGCAGGTTCTGGGGTTTCTCTCCTATAATTGATGCTGTTCCTTTAAGGCCTGGGGTTGTCTTCTATAATTGATACACTGTTCCTTTAAGGCGGCCTTCTAACTAACGAAGCCTCCTCTGCTTCACCTCGCAGCGTCTATAATGAAACAATTGTTACTGTTACTGATTAAGCCCGGACTGCTTTGTCCTTCAGCTCCTGAGGATTCTATGATTGTTACATTGTTTCAAAGGTTTGTTTCGCTAGAGTCAGTTTAATCGAAGCTGAGCTGAGCGGGCGCAGCTTCACTTTCGCTCCTGCTGCAATGGAAACAGCCGTTTACTCAGGTCCGTGAGTGGCGGCCTCCATGTTGGCTGGGCTAATTTGCATACAGCCGCTCTGATTGGCTGGTGGACGTGGCTTACCCGTCTCGGAGAAACGGTTAATTTTACTATTTCGCTTTTATTAGTTTAGATTAGCATTTCTCCATAAACCTAGGTATTATATTTTAGCAAACTGAAAGAACAGTAGCATTTAAAATGGCTATGATGTTGAAAGAAGAAAGAAATGGAGTTGTTTCTATAACTGTACTGGCTAGGGAAGAGAAATTCCCTTGAAGTAACAAAAGTAGTGTCTTTGAATTAAATATAAGTGAATATTGTAGCCTTTTGATTTTAGATTGCTACTTAATACTTTTAGGTCAAACTTACCTGGAAAGTGAGGATTTTGATATTTTCAATATAGATATTGTAAGAATTAAAAGCAGAAAAGAAAGAGTACCCAATGAAAAGTCTAAAATGTAGTAAGCCCTCAAAATTAATAGTTGCG
The DNA here is from genome assembly GCA_004026665.1 of Murina feae. NCBI lineage: Eukaryota > Metazoa > Chordata > Mammalia > Chiroptera > Vespertilionidae > Murina > Murina feae. The sequence continues at coordinate 25,223 of PVJC01023783.1, read as the reverse complement.
GATGGCATTCTGCTATTTTCGGAGACAGGCTGAAGTTGCATAAATAAACACATAAATATCAAAATAAGATTTTCATTTTTATTTATTAGTGATCAGACTGTTTTGTTCTTCCAGCCTCTCTTAATGATATTAGCAGGTTGGATCCTACTTCTAAAATAAATTCTGTCAACTCTTAAAATTTCTCTCTACCCATATTTTTTAGTGTCTCAACTAAAAAAGAAAACCTGTATTTGTGTAGATTCACTTCTGTTCTTCAATTTCAAAGAGCCATTGTTACTATTTTGATGTTCATGAAGCTGTAAAAGCTTCCTGTCAATGAACAAAACATTCTCAGCTCAAAGAGGAGGAGGAAGCATCACAGAGGGACAATAGAGCAGTGGGATGGACAGACAAGATTCACTTAATCCAATAATGGAGTGAAGAGGAAATTGGTTCTATTGGGTCAAATAGAAAGAATTTATGGATTGAAATTTTAAGAGTAAGTAGAAAGGAAGTTCTAGGAACTTTCTACCTCATCTTGAAATAATACCTAATCAAAGCTTTTTCCTGAGAGTTTTGAGGGGCATTTTAAATGGAATGAAAGCAAAGTGAAAAGCAGGTCAATATAAGGGAATCTTTATTTGGTTACTGCTAAGGCAGCCTTTGGCAGATGACAAAATTAAGTCTGAGAAAGCAAATCAAGTGTATTATGAGTTTTGACAAATAATTAATAATTTTATAATGTGGTGCTTTAATGGGTATAATTTGTACTTCAATGAATAGAAAAAAAGGCATTAATCATGTAGTAAAATCAGCAGTATAACTTGATATTTCTTGAACATGAAAAATAAACCTGTTTATTATTAATTCCCTGCAGTGCCGTAACCACAAATACATACCCCATTTGGTTGTCAGATGTAAATAAACATTTGGCTAATATAGGTGATCTAGTTATCTACTGCTGCATAACAAAACCCCCCAAATGTAGTGGTATAAAACTATGCATCTTTTATTATGCTCAGGGAATCTGTGAGCTCAACCTCAACTGGAAGACTCTAAGGCTGAGAGTGAGTAGATGGCTAGAGACTGGACATTTGAAGGCAAGTTCACTCACTCACAAATCGGGAGGTTGATTGCTAGACTTGGTTCTGGTTGGCAGCTGAAACACCACCGTGGTATGTGGGCTTCTTGCTTCCAAGATGAGCATCCCTAGAGCTCCAGAATGAAACTGACTCATATTTTTAAGTTTGTCCTAAAGTCACAAAGCATCATTTATGCTGTAACCTCAGACTAGGTCAAATTCAAGGGGAGGGAACATAGACCCTATTATTTAGAAAAATGTCGATAACTCATTCTAAGAAGTATAGATGGGCATTTTTGGAAAATCTAATCTGCCAAATATGGGGCCAGGCTCTGTCAATTTTGCTGAGCCTATGTTTCTGGGATCTATCCCTGAATTTCCGTATCCTCCTTAACAAATAAATACTTTATTACAGCTTTAATACTTTGCTTAGTGCTAATGAAGGTTCACTCTTATAGTAAAAGTTACAAGAGGAAGATTTCTTTTTAGATGATTTTTAGGATGAGGAACATATGGTGTTTCTGATTTTAGTGACTCATTTGCTTGGTATTAATATATATATGTCATCTTGTACAATTTTCCCATGTTAAATTTTTTTTTTTTTTTGCAAAATGAGTGCTGTCCCAGTTTAAATGCATCACAAAGGAAATCTATAAGAAATATTTAAGGAGGCATTGGATTTCAATTAGATTTTGAAAGCCAGAAAATTTTTCTCACTGTACTAAGATGTGTAAGATTATTATTTTTTTGAAAAAATTAACAGAGTAAAATCAGATAATAATTTAAGAATATGTTTATTCCTAACCTAAAACCTTTAACTAAAACCCAAGTCAAAGTTTTAAAACAGATTTAGAGATCCTGTCTACCTTATCATTGGGAAAATTAGTTGTTCGCCTAAAATGAGTTAAAAGCAAAATTATGACATAACTAGAGGCCCATTGCAAGAATAGGTTTCCTGAGCTGGAGAGAAGCAGAGATGGGAGCTGCCTCACTTTCTCCCATCTCTGCTGCCTTGCTTCCTCCCTTCTCTGCTGCCTCGCTTCCTCCCAATTCAGCTACATTGCTCCCTCCCTTCTCTGCCACTTCATTCCTTTCTGCAGCACTTGGCTTCCTTCTAGGCTGTCTTCAGTCTTTGCTCTGCTCTGTGTATGCAAATTAACTGCCATCTTGGCTGGGGTAATTTGCATATCACCACTCTGATTGGTTGGTGGGCATGGCTTAGGTGTCTCGGAGTGAGGGTTAATTTGCATATTACTCTTGTATTAGATTAGATGATTTAACAACAAAAGCAAGATTAGGTAGGATCTATGTCTTCTGATTTCTATTTTAGGTCAAGTAGACTTCAGTATTTATACCATACTAGGGGCCTGGTGCACAAGGGCGGGGAGGGGGGGTCCCTCAGCCCAGCCTGCCCCCACTCACAGTCCAGAACCCCTTAGTGGATGTCCTATGACAAAGGTGCCAGTCTGACAGGCACCTTTGTGTGTACCTGTGTGTGTGTGTGTCATCACTGGGGCCTGCCAGTAGTCAGGACTAGGGTGCTTTTCTCCGGCTCCCGGATTCCCCGCGAGGGGACTCGGGGAGCCTGGCCTCCTGGGTAGGCAGCAAGGTGGGCACTTGGGGGGCCTCGCCCTGCCGGCCGAGGTGCCTTTCTCTGTTTCTCCAGCTCCCCAGGCAGGCAGTGAGGCGGGCACCCAGGGGGCCTCTCCCTGCCTGCCCGGGGTTCCTTTGTCCGTTTCTCCGGCTCCCCGATTCCCTGCGAGGGGACTCGGGGAGCCCAGCCCCCAGGGCAGGCAGCAAGGCAGGCGCCCGGGGGCCTCGCCTCTGGCCCCGGCACCTTTCTCCCGCTTCTCAGTCCCCTTGCAGGGTCAGGGAGGGGGAGAAATGCGGCTTGGGCCTGGGTGAGGCAGCCGGCGCCCGCCATCTTGGCTGAGTTAATTTGCATACAGCCACTCTGATTGGCTGGTGGGCGTCCCGAAGAAATGGTCAATTTCAATATTACGCTTTTATTAGTTTAGATTTATGCTGATATTATCATGCTCGAAGCTAAACTTGAAGAATTATTTACTTACTAGAGGCCCAATGCATGAAATTCATGCAAGGGGCTCAGCCCTCACAGCCTTGACTTTGTTGGGAAGGTCATCTGGAAGGTCATTTGGCTGTCTGGTCTAATTAGCATATTACATTTTTATTATTACAGATTATCTTTTATGCAACTTTGAACATAGTTTTTTCCCCAAGTTTTAATGAAATTCTATTACAAAAGTGAAAATACATTGCATATTACAGATATAATAGTTTTACATATCCCAATTCCAAATGTTGAATTGTATTAGTATTTAACATGCAGTTAAGATGGTTTTGTGACCCAATATAGGCTTTCGTATTTATAAAGTGTTACTGAGTTCCATGTTAATTGAAGCTAGTAGCATTTGGCTTTCATTTTTGTAAGTGAATTAAACAATGTTGTTTTCACATTAAGATTTTAATTAGTATTTCTACGATTTTGTGATTAGTGACCAAGTACACAGGTTAAAATTTGTATTTAATGAATGAGTATACAATGTACTTCATTCAATACAGTACCACAGAATGTTCTTTAATGTAGATTAACTATAACAATGGGATTCATATTAGATATCATATTTCTAATGCATAACAATAAAGTTAGTACTGGTTGATAATATTAATTTAGATTACTTTAACAACATCAGGAAATGACTCTTTTTTCAACAGAGCAGAAGGTTGATAATAAATAATATCTCAAGCTCCCTTGCAATGAAAGTTAACTTTCTTTAAAAAAAGCTGTTATCAATTAGTTCTGATCCTATATACACTGGAAGAAGAAAGATTTACCTACATTGGTTAAGAGAAAAATCTATTTTCCAGAGCCATAATGGAAAGATGTTGGGGAAATGGCTTATATTCAGGATGATCATTTTCTCAAGATCTTTTTAATTATTAGATCTTGTGATATTAGGGCAGGATGAAATTTTCAATCCCATTGTAGCCTAAATTTGCTACTGTAGAGGTAGAAAAACATTTAAATTAAGTATAGTACCTTAAAGATAAGTTGATAAAAAACAAAGTTAAGAGAAATCTCTAAGGATATCAGGTCCCTTATATCAAAATAAGACTTTACCAGATATATGAAATACCCACTAGTACTCAAGGTCAAGGTCACTTTTGGTTAATTCAAGTTAGGATCAGAACTGAGTCTCCACAAAGAAAGAGCCATTGAATTATCCTTAAAAGAGATCATATTAATTATATACAAACAGATACAATGAAATTTGGCTATCAATATTAGCATTAAAGTAGATTTATCCAATTAAAATTTGGAGAAAACCAAGAAATATATAGTAATATCTACCAGTGTTTTTTATTGGCACTAATTTTGATTTTGAATACAATCCAGAATCAACATAAACTAAATATATAAATAAATCTGGGAGGTGGAGGATTAAAAAGACATTCTTTAGAAGGATTCTTTAAAAAACAATGAAAAGTTAAAAATTTTGAAAATATTAAGAAAAAAAAAGAAAAAAATGTCAAATAGAAAAAAAGTGGTTCTGTTCTGAGCAAGAAAAAAAAAAAACACTCATGGGAAATTTTAAAAAGGGACTGGCATTCTGTTGGAAATATGATGTGAAGGAAGGCTTTCCAAAGACAAAGTGGAAATGTCTGAAAAGAGAACTGAGTCATGGGCAGACTCTGGGGAGGATATATATCTGTGAAAAGAAACAAAGGTCATCACTGGACATTGCTTATAAAGGAATGGAAAAGAGCAGACGCCTGAAATGTCATTATTTTAGTTAACTGACGTATATATAACTGAATGTGGTGAGTGTGTGCTCATGAATATAAACTAGAGAAGATATGCATATTTGATTAAAAAATAACTGAAACATGAATTTATGCCATTTAATTCTATAATAAATATATTGAGATTAACATTTTATATCTTTAAAATATAACATTTCATTTGCTAAAAGTACATGCAGCCACTGTCCTGAACTTAAAAGGGGTCCATTTAATTAAATATGTATATTTTTTAATTCATCATTTAAAAAATTATAAATGGTATTTTGTTTTAAAATTTTATTGGTGAAAATATTGCATATGTCCCCTTTTCCCCCCTACTGACCCCTCCATGCCCTCTCCCCCTGCCCCCCACACCCCAGGCCTTCACCGCACTATTCTCTGTGTCCACGGGTTATGCATATATGCATACAAGTTCTTTGGTTGATCTCTTTCCAGCCACCTCCATCTTCCCTCCGAGATTCAACAGTGTGTTCCATGCTTTTATATACTTATTTTTTGATTTAAATTTGAGTGACAAATAAACATTGTAACAACTAATTGATTAAATGTATCATGGTTAATATTATGTCATTATAGTTATTATTTCTGTCCATGGGATACCATTCAGTGAGTTAAGGTGCTACTTACTATATTGTCCCTGAATATTGATATAGTAATCCAAAATGCAGTTTTGCGTTAAAGACTTATTTTGTGGTACCAATTGAAATAAGCATTCCTTGTATGGCTAAAATACCTGACGCTATTTGGAAATATCTACCTCAGATTTTACACAACCCAGTACATGGCTATGTTTTTTTCATGTGTGTGTAAATTAATAACCTATAACAATTTGGTCATTTGTATTGTATTTATGGGAAGAAAAATTCCGTTCTATCATTGCGTCTGACTTAGCAGTCTTTTATGTTCTACCAGCATCTGTGAAATTAGGTCAAACTGACTTCTTAGCTTGCAATAGAGTCTCAGGCTCTTCACAGTTCTCGATATAACTTTGCCAATTCCATTTCCTGCTGCTCCTTATATTCCAGTTTACATGACACTTAAGGTGCATTGCTCACCCTTCCCAATTATAAATTGCAATTCTATATCTTAATGTATATATTGCTCGTCCATAACTTTCCACTCAGAAAAATTCCATGCACATTCTTTTGTTTTTAATGCTTTTAAAAAAATATATTTTATTGATTTTTTACAGAGAGGAAGGGAGAGGGATAGAGAGTTAGAAACATCGATGAGAGAGAAACATCGATCAGCTGCCTCCTGCACACCTCCTACTGGGGATGTACCCACAACCAAGGTACATGCCCTTGACCGGAATCGAACCTGGGACCCTTCAGTCCGCAGGCTGATGCTCTATCCACCGAGCCAAACTGGCTAGGGCTACACATTCTTTTTGAGACTTTTTTTTGCTCAAACCACTCAACAACAGCAATTTGAGCTTTTAGTTTTTAGTCTATAGTGTTGAACTAATGCACTATCTACTACTTAATTTTGTCTTATAATCAGTTTTGTATAAGGTTATTCAATATGTGATGTTCATTTTGACTATTATTTTATGTGTCAGAATTTTCACATTTTAGGAAGATAATAGCAGCACATACACAATTTATTACACAGCACCCTATCGTACCTTGCTTCACTTTTCCCCTCAGTGTTTAAGATTTATTATCCTAACCAATTTTGAGTGTCCAATTCAGTAGCATTAAATATACTCAAACTGTTGTGCAACGAATACCACCCTCAGTTTACAGAATTCTTTTCATCTTTCAAAATTGAAACTCTGTCCCTATCGACCTACCTATATATATAAAAGACTGTGACCACCTGTCCCACCGACCTACTGCTCGCACATGTGCAATACATATAAAGCTCTTGCTGCACCAATTGCCCGTGTTTTTTTAATTTTATAAAATTAAAATATATATACGTTATATATACTGTTAAAATATATATACTATGTTATATATACTGTTTTGACATGTAATTTTTTGCAGTAACATAATTACCACACAGATCTTTCTTCTAATTAATTCCCTTTCAATGTGCATGAATCTGTGCACCAAGACAGTTAAACAATAATTCCCTATGTCCTTCTCCCCTGGAACCCACACTTGTACTCTAAGAATTTGACTACTCTAGGTGTTACATATAAGTGAAAACATACAGTATTTGTCCTTTGGTGGGTGACATATTTTACTTAGCATAATGTCCTCATTGTCCATCCATGTTGTAATTTCCTTTATTTTTCAAGATTGCATTAAGTTTCATTGTATGTCTATATCACCTTTTGATTATTGTGAATCATGCTGCAATGAACAGGGAGGGGTGTGTAGATATCTCTTTGAGATGCTGCTTTTAATTATTTTGTGTATTTAATTATTTTGTGCTTTTAATTATTTTGTCTGATCCTAGGAATAGGATCAGATAGTACACACTTCACTTTTATTGGATTAACATTTTATGAATCTTTATATTAAATTCAATTTTTATTGTTTTTAAATTTTTTTCTTTATATTTTTTCAACAGCATCTATTTTTCAGTGAGGCAGAGATATAAAGAAGTAAAAAAGTAGTCATTTCAAACAAACACAAATACGTATTTTTGGGCTTCTCACACATTTTTCAGGAAAAAAATATAAAATTTGAGCTTGTGTTACATTCGTCAGAGGGAAAAATGTTGTAAATATGTTGTAATTTTCTTTTGGTTTGTTTCCCCAATTTTTATTTCCACCCCTTATGCTTCTTTTTTGACAACTATCCACTTATTCTCTATACCTATGAGTCTGTTGCTGTTCTGTTTGTTTATGTTTTTAAGATTCCACATATAAGAGATTATACAGTATTTTTCCTTCTCTGTCTTATTAGTTTACTTGGCATAATACTGAAATATGAGGTTCTGGGAAAGATCTCCCCATCGTGGTTTCTTGCTTCACAAAGTTTAAAGAATAAAATTCGCAGATTAAAAGGACTTGCTAGTAAAAGGGTGGAAATTTATTGGAAGCAAATGCAGACTCCCACATAGGGAGCGGTTCTCAGGCAGGTAACCAACCAAGCCCCTTTTTCTAAAGTTTATGGAGGCTGTAGTTCTTTGTCTCTTCACGCTCCCTTCTAATTGGATCCCTTCCCCATTTTATGTCCCTGTGCTCTCCTAATTAGTCACTTTCATTTCAAAGTCCAAAACCTGCGTGGTTCTTCCCCCTTCTCTCCCCCATATCTTACAACATTTCTGTATCTCCTGTGAAAATATATTTCCTTGTTTCCAGAATCTGTCGACATTTCTCTATCCTCTGTGTAAGTATGTTTCCTTCTTCCTGGCACTCTGTGACTTTCCTTTCTCCTCTGTGAATGTAGGCTTTCCCCTCCCCTTATCCTGCAGCACTTTTCTGTTTTCTGTGAATGTGTGCCCTTCTGGCAGCTCCAAGCCCTCACCTATGCATTCGTCCCCCGTGGATCCTCTTGTTTCCCTAATACTACCTATTTTGTTCCTCGAATTTCTTTCAATGCCCTCAAGGTTCATCCATGTTGTCACAAATGGCAAGATTTAATTCTTTTTTTATTACTGAACAATACGTATATACTTCACATTTTTTTAGCCATTTTTTCATCGATCGGTTCACATCTAGGTTGCTTCCATATCCTGGCTATTACTAGTAATGCTGCAAAGAGCATAGAGGTATATACATATTTAAATTAGTGTCTTTGTTTTCTTACAATAAAATCCATATGTGGAATTGCTGGGTTGTATGTCAGCTTTAAAAAAAATGAGAACTTTTCATGCTGTTCTTTACAGTGGCTACACTAATTTGCAACGCCACCAATAGTGCACAGGAGTTCCCTTTCTTTACATCTTCCTCAGCACTCATTGTTTGTTGATTATAGCACTTCCGACAGGTGTGAGGTGATATCTCATTGTGATCTTAATTTACATTTTTCTGAGGGTTAGTGACATTGACCATTTTTTCATATCTATTGGCCATCTGTATGTCCTTTTGGAAGAAGTGTCTATTCAGGTCCTCCGCTCAGTTTTTAATTGAATTTTTGTTGTTTTTGTGTGAAATTGTATTAGTACTTTATATATTTTGGATATTAACTCCTTACTGCATATAGCATTTTCAAGTACCTTCTCTCATTCAGTAGATTACCTTTTCATTTTTGACAGTTTCTTTTGTTGTGCAAAACATTTTTAATGTCATGTAGTTCCCATTTGTTTATTTTTTTCCTTTCATTTTTTCCTTTACTTGAGTAAATATATCCAAAATTCATTTATATAGTCAATGTGCCCAGCACTGGGCCTGACCTGAAGTTTTCAATGAAAATTTAAATCAATCAACACAATGAATATTTCAGATTCATCTAAGTTTTACTTTACAAAATCCTCTAGATAACCTGAATTATTTAAAAGGGAAACAGGACCAAAAACAGTAGGAATGTGTGACTTTCATTTCCTTATTATTATAGGAAATATTTTCTTAATAGACTAAGACTGAAAGAGAAACAAATGTCCGCAATCAAACCACAATCCCAGAACAGCAGGTGATTTGAATACTTGGCTTAAACAAGCAAACCGTCTACATTGCTCTGACCTAGCTTAAAGAGTTGCCTCTGGGAAAAATGGCAAGGAAAACAGGAACACTAAGTCAGTCACCCAGGGAAGTGTATTGGAGACAAAGACATCAATAGAATCAACCCTTTTCAAACCACTGACAAGCATTCAAGCAAGTGCTGGATCATTCATTGAATTACTAATAATACTGTTGTTATCAGAGTCTTTATTTAGATAGGTCTAAATAAACAAGTCTATAATAGACTTGTCAAACGTACTTTAACATCGAGAAGTGTTGGCTTAGCGATGCTGCTTAAGTTACTCAGGAAACATCAAATTATTAAATTTAACAGTGATTCACTTTTTCACTTAAAATTTTACACTTTAACAAATGAACTTTTACATCAAAGAACAGAAAAGTTTAGAGTTGTTTTTATTTTTAACATTGCATTAAAGTCAGCTATTCTATACACATGTATTGAGCTCCAACTGTTTCAGGAAGTGTGCTGTATTAGTTCTCTATGGTTGCTGTAATAGATTACCACAAATTTAGTGGCATAAAAGCATACCCATTTGTTATCTCAAAGCTCTTGAGGTTGCAAGTCCAACTAGTCTCAATTGGCTTTTCTGTTTAAAGTGTCAGGCTGAAATCAGCCAGACTGAGCTCTTATCTGTAGGTTTTAGGGAAAAAAAATCTTTTAAGTTCCTTCAGGTTATTGACAGAATTGGCCGGAATACTTTTCATGTTTTAGATTCTCTAACTCTCTGTTCTATTACAAGCCAAAGAAAACTTTGTTTTTAAAGGTTCATGGGATTCGAGTGATCCGATATAGGTAATGTCCATTTTGATTAACCTAAGAGCAACAGATCATGAACCTTAATTGCATATGTGAAAATTGCTTTATTATGCAATGTAACATAATCACAGGAATTATGTTGTATCACATTCACAGTTTCCATCTACGCTGGAGGGGTAAAAATCATACAAAGGTAAGGGTCACTCATTAAGGGTCAGTTTCAGAATTCTACTTTACCACATTACATGTGTTAAGTTCTAGGAATAAAATGATAAGCAAAACAGACTCGATCCTTACTTTTATAAATCTTAAACTTAAATGGAAGGGTATACAACAATGCGTAAGTTGTTTAAGGAGGCATTGCATACATATACCAGATGTACCGGTTAATAATACGGATTTTGTAATCAAAGAAAACATGATAATTTCAAGGAAACATCAAAAATGCTTTATTCAAAGTAATGTCCATCGCTAGCCACACATTTCCCCCATCTTTCAGGTAATTTGTGCATACTGACCCAATAGAACTTTTCTTGTTTTGAGGCAAACCATTCAGAGACCCAATTTTCCACTTTGTATAGTTTGAAGTGCTCTCAGATAGTGCATGTGCCATCGATCGAAACAAGTGATAATCTGAAGGAGCAAGGTCCGGTGAATACAGCGGGTGGATTAATACTTCCTAAGCAAGATATTTTAACATCTCTTTAACTGGTTTCGAAGTGTGTGATGGTGCATTATCATGAAGCAAAATTACTTTGCCATGCCTTCTGGCCCATTCTGGTCATTTTACGATCAAAGTGTGGTTCAAATTGATTATTTGTTGTTGGTAGTGATCAGTATTTATGCTTTCACCTGGTTTTAGAAACTCATAATACACCACACCTTCCTGATCCCACTAAACGCAGAGCATTGTCTTCTTTCTGAAGTGATTTGGCCTTGTAGTCAATGTTGATGGTTGACCTGGATCAACCCATGATTTTGTGCATTTGGGATTCTCAAAAAAAATGCACTTTTCATTGCCAGTCACAATTTGATGCAAAAAGACTTTCTTTCATACCGTTGAAGCAACATTTTACTGATGACATTTCTGTTTTCCATTTGTTTTTCGTTCAGTTGATGTGGCACCCATTTTCCTTCCTTTAACATCTTTCCCATTGACTGTAAACAATTGGAAATTATTTGTTGAGCAACATTTAATGTTTCTGCAAGTTGTTTTTGAGTTTGACATGCATCTTCATCCAATAATGCTTGTAATTATTGGTCTTCAAACTTTTTTGGTTGACCTGGACGTTCTTTGTCTTTCACATTGAAATAATCACTTTTAAAGCATTTAAACCAGTGTTCACAAGTATCTAGAGATGGGAGCAGGTTCCCCATAAGCTTCCCAAAGTATAAGATAACTTTCAGCAGCACTTTTCTTCAAAATAAAGTAATAAATTAAAACTTTCTGCAAATGCTCTTTTTTTTTGGCACGAAATTCAACATTTTTAAGCATAAATATATCTATGATGTTACCATCTTAAGAAAAATTAAGATAGGAAGTTTTGAAGCTTGCTGTCAATACAACAGAATAGCATACATATCAAATCACATATATGTCAACATATGTGTAACTCCATCTATTGAAAAAAATTCACATGATTAAATGGTACAATTGGGTAAGAATGTAAATGGAACAACTAATACAATGTAGCTGTTTTCTGGAGGAATTACTGGGATTTATTCAGTAAATGAAGATCATTGAGGATGAAAGGGTAGGATAGTGTTTAAAACAAAAGTAATAAAATTATAAGTCATCTTTTGAAAGAAGTTATGCTTAAACATGGGTGTCATAGTTTTTAATGTTTGCAGAGGAGAGTGATGGCTAACATTGGGAGAAAGGAGAGTAATGGGAAAATATTTTTAAGGCTTTTAATCCAGGATACTATCTAATCAAATGTGTGTTTTGGAAAGGTTATCCTAGATGCAGTGTCCAAAACAACTCTAAGAAGTATAACTTTTGACAAGTTATAAGACCATGAGATATAATCTGGGTGGGAGATGATGGTTACTGGGACCATGATAGTGACATAAAAGTCTGACCATAAATGGGTATATTGAGGGAATTTTGGAAGTAGATCCTTAAAGAGTTGATAGTTAAATAGATACAGCTATGAAGGGAAAGGAAGTGATGAATGATGCCCAGGTTTCTGGCTTGAGACACTGGAGGAAGATGGGCTGTTTTCTATAAAAATAAAAGTAATCATAGGGAAGAGATGTGTAGCTCAATATTAAATGTGAAAAGTTTGAATTTCTTTTGAGACAGCCACGTGTTGATATTTATCATACAGTTGGATATACTAATATAGAGCTCAGATGAAATATCTAAGCTGGAGATATACAACTGACAAACCTCAGTACATAAGGTTAATGGAGTCACTAGAGTGAAATCTGTCCCCTAAGGAAAGTACGTAGCATGAGAAGAAGAGGCTCTAAGATAAGGTGACCAGACTTTAACATTAGTAAAGTGGGACACCATTGACCAGGGGGAGGGTGTTCTTTTTTTATTTCTTTTTTATTACTTAAAATATTACAAAGAGTAGTACAGAGAGAATCCAAGACGGTGGCATAAGGTAAACACTGTAAATGCAGCCGTGAACAACTATTTCAGAATATCCACGAAAAGAAAACACGGATACCACTCACACCCACAGGAAGGCTGGCTGAGTGAAAATTCTACAACTAGAAAGAGTATGAGACTCAGAGGAGTGGCAGAAGCAAAGTACAGAGGTACGGAGGTGTGCGCACGGGGCTCGGGGAGAGGGCTGGCACCAGAGGACGCGGTTCTTTTTCAAACCAGAGGGTACCACAAGCTCCCGGCAGCTCTGAACTCCAGTTCCAGGCGAGTTTCTGAGGACCCAGACACACGCACACCAGGAGAAGGGGGACTGACTGGCACCGGGAGGAAATCCAAAGCTGGTTTCTCTCAGCGTTGCTTGCAGCAATTACCGCGGGACACAGAGACCCAGTGTCTCTTAGCACAGGGCTGAGAAGCAGCCATAGCTATTTGCTCCACCCTGCCCTGCAAACTCCCCGAGGCTCCGCCCCTCCCAAGCTGCGTCAGAGGCTTTTGCATATAAAAGGCTGAGTAGCCTAAGGCAAAGGCTAACTCAACACCTCCTTAAACATACAGGAGCCAGCCCCCACCCAGTGGCCAGAGTGGGACCATCCTAAATAAAACTCAGATCCACAAGGAACACACTCGGAGCAGATGCAGTGAGCACAAAAGCCCCACTGATATAACTCTTGCCCCATAAGGGTGTCTCCAGCACAGAAGTTCTCCCACTGTAGACACAGCTGACTCTTATAACCAAGTGGCTTAGAGGTTAATTCCTCTCTGATCACCTAACTCAGAAAGGGAAGCAGCCAAAATGCAGAGACAAAGAAACAGGTCACAAATGACAGAAATGGAGGAAAGAAAACGACAGGACATAGAGTTCAAAACCACGGTTATTAGGTTTTTCAAGAATTTTCTAGAGACTGCCGATAAATTTAATGAGACCCTCAATAAATCTAATGAGACCCTCAAGGATATGATAAAAGACCAACTAGAAATCAAGCATACACTGACTGAAATAAAGAATATTATACAGAGATCCAACAGCAGATGAGAGAATCGCAAGAATCAAGTCAAAGATATGAAATATGGGGAAGCAAAACCCACCCAGCCAAAAAAGCCAAGACAAAAAAACAAATGAACGAACAAACGAAAAATCAAAAAGTATGAAGATAGTGTAAGGAGTCTCTGGGACAACTTCAAGTGCACCAACATCAGAATTATAGGGGTGCCAGAAGAAGAGAAAGAGCAAGACATTGAAAACCTATTTGAAGAAATAATGACAGAAAACTTCCCCCACCTGGTGAAAGAAATAGACTTCCAAGTCCAGGAAGCACAGAGAACCCCAAACAAAAGAAACCGAAGAAGGACCACACCAAGACATATCATTATTAAAATGCCAAGAGCAAAAGACAAGGAGAGAATCTTAAAAGCTGCAAGAGAAAAGAAGTTAGTTACATACAAGGGGGCACCCATACGACTGTCAGCTGATTTCTCAGCAGAAACTTTGCAGGCCAGAAGGGAGTGGCAAGAAATATTCAAAGTGATGAATAGCAAGAACCTACAGCCAAAACTACTTTACCCAGCAAAGCTATCATTCAGAATTGAGGGTCGGATAAAGAGCTTCACAGACAAGAAAAAGCTAAAAGAGTTAATCACTACCCAACCAGTATTATACGAAACTAGGGGCCCGGTGCACAAAAATTTGTGCACTGGGGGGGTGGGGGTGGGGTCCCTCAGCCCGGCCTGTGCCCTTGGTGAAGGGCTGAGAGCTATTAGTGCAGGCCTGGATATTTCCCACCAGAGGGCCCACGATCGCACACGCCTGGTGGGCCCACACCGCTGAGGGGACACACCTGGCGCAGAGTTGGGTGGCAAGCCAGGGGCGGACGCTGGTGCAGAATCTCTTGGTGGGGCCCTGCTGCTGAGCAAACACACCCGGGGTGGAGCTGGGCAGTGGACTGGCTTCGGATTCTCCGCACTGTGCAGCAGACGCTTCTGCATGCCCTGTGGAGGCCCCTGGGGGGGGGGGGGCGGATGAAGGTAGTGGACCATGGATGGGTGTTCCTGGACACCCTGCGGAGGCCCCCAGGGCAGAGCCAGGCAGTGGACCCAGGACAGGCATTCCTGGATGTCCCGCAGAGGCCCCTGGGGGGGCAAAGCCAGGCAGCAGACCCAGGACGGCTGCTCCTGCACACCCTGCAGAGGCCCCGTGCTCCTGCATGCCCCAGGGAAGCCCCCAGGGGGTGGAGCCAGGCAGTGGACCCAGGATAGGCGCTCCTGGATACTCCTCGGAGGCTCCCGGGGGCGGAGCTAGGCAGCAGACCCAGGACAGCTGCTCCTGGATGCCCCGAGGAGGCCCCAGGCCAGACCCCCCTTCCCACTGAGCTGACACACCTGGCACAGCTATTCCGGCCGGCCGTGGAGGCTCCCAGTGCAGAGCCGCCCTGCCAGCCTCCATCTTGGCTGGGTTAATTTGCACACAGCCGCTCTGATTGGCTGGTGGGTGTGGCTGTGAGCAGAGGCTCAGCCAGCCTAGGCAGGCAGTTGCAACAGTTTGCTCTAGTTCCATGGCTGTTGGCCTCCATCTTGGCTGGGTTAATTTGCATACAGCCGCTCTGATTGGCTGGTGGTAACGGTCAAATTTGCATGTTTCTCTTTTATTATAGAAGATGATGAAAGGTATCCTTTGAGAAGAGGAAGAAGAAAAAGGAAAATAAAAATTATGAAAAACAAATACATATCTATCAACAAGTGACTCTAAGAATCAAGTGAATAAAATATCTGATGAACAGAATAAACTGGTGAATAGAATCAGAGGTATAGAAAGGGAGTGGACTGACAATTTGGGGGGGTTAAGGGTGTTGGGGGTGCGTGAAGAGAACGGACAATAATCGTACACCTATGCATGAGGACAGTGCGGGGGGGGCAAGGGCTGAAGGTGGGGTGGGAACTGGGAGGAGGGGAGCTATGGGGAAAAAAAGAGGAACAACTGTAATAATCTGAACAATAAAGATAAATTTAAAAAAAAGAGTAGTACATATGTCTCTTTCCAGAAATCGGGACTTTTTTAAAACGCGGGACGGGGGACAATTTATTAAAAATCGGGACTGTCCCGCCAAAAGCGGGACGTCTGGTCACCTTACTCTAAGACATATTCCCCAGGTCCACAGACACTTAGGATAAAAAAAAAAAAAAGAACACATAGCAGATTCCAGATAAAGAAGAACCAGAACATTTGCTGTTTAGCCAGACAAAGAAATTAGAATTTTAAAATGTTTCAAATTTAGAAACAGTGACCAACATCTATAGGGAAGTCATGTAAAAGAAGATTGGTAAGGGGCATGAACTTAATGACAAAGGACTCATTGGTGACTTTGATAAAGTATGATACAGTGGTACAGTGTGATACACACTGTAGTGGATTTCAGAATAATTAAAACCTGAGAAATTTATCTTTCAATAATATTTCTTCTATAATTGATACCTTTGGTAGAGTTTATTTTGAGTAAAGATTAAGAGTAGAAAATATTGTTCAGAGAAGATTTCTGCAATGAAAGGGAATTGGTTTACCATAAACCATGGATACCAGAGAGCACAATGGAATGGTTTCAGATGAGAGGAAGAGTGGAGGACTATTGCATTATTGACATTAGGAAAATATGTATTTTTTAAAAAAGAGATGAAAAACTATTTTTGATTTGGAGGAACCCCCCCAACCTATAATGGTATGTAAGGTATGATGACATTTCCTTAAACCCCATCTTGTGGCGGCCATCTTGTGACAACGTAGTGCATGACGGCCACCTAGGCTTTTATTAGTATAGATAGAATAAACTTGTTTAATTAGACCTGCTTTCTGCTTTAGCTAAACTTTTTCCAGTTCAGTGAAGCACCCCAACTTCTCTTTCAGGTAATTGTCAGCAACACAGCAGTAAATATTAACACAAAGCAGATTATTATTGCAGATCATGCAGGGAGAACAATGGGTAAAGTATTTAACTGCAGCAGTGTTGACTATATTCTGCAAAGTGAGAAAACCTGAAGTCATTTTCAAGGTCCACCATTTCTTCTTTTCAGTCAGGTCAAGTTTCTAAGCTTTCCAAATCTTTGTTTTCCGGCTAATGAAAAGAAAATAGGATTCCACCAAGTCTCCGATCTACCTACCCCAGGACTTCTGTGAGGATCAAATGAGATGAGGCATGAGCAAACATTTCACTGACACTTGGTTAAAGTGTAATATGTTTCCACAAGTCATGTTCCTGGGCTGAAGAAACTGTAAGGAGGCTAGTTGCTAGCTGTTATGTTAGGGAGAGGAAGCCAGGTGTTGCTACATGACATAATTACTGGTGCCCACAGTCATGGTTTCTGGATTGGGCTAGGCTATGGAATTTTGCACCATGGCAATATTGGTTGTAATTTGGTGGGCTGTCGCTCTGGCGTGGTGGTAGGGTCTGTGTCCCACTTGGAGGAAGCCAAGTGTTGCTTTGTTGGCACCAGGTCCACACTGTTGATTCTCTGTAAATGGCCAGAGCATGTCACAGCAGCTCTTGTGTTGAGGTTCTGCCCCGTGGTGGTCAGAGCATTTCATAGCAACTGGTTGCATGGATGGAGGGACACTTAGTATATTAGCCATATATATTTATCCAGTAAGCAGTTGCATATTCATACTTGCAATTCATGAGTTTTTTCAAAACTAGAGCTACAGATTTGAAAGTTCTTAACTAATAGGTGGGAGATGAGATCACTTAATTAAAGAATCAAGGTTACAAAAGGTTAGGAAAGAATGGGAACTTGGGAAGACCCAGAATTTATGGGCCAAGTTCGGTATCAAACTTAGTGAGGGAGGCAGAAACTGAAGATGCTAAGGACAATTTGATTTGAGGGCAAATAATAAGTAGAAAGGGAGACATTACAGGAAGAGACATATGACCTATAAAGCAAAATGCTAAAGGATTCAGCAAGAAGCAAGATTGAGACTCTCATGGACAGGTTGGCATTGGATAGACCTTACTCTTGGAGACTGGAGGGAAAAGAACACTAACATATCCACAAGTAGCAACTTCTGGTTGTGGAATTAGAAGGCGATGATGGCTTTAATGGCCAGTGGCTTCAGATTTCTAAAATAACCAGTAAAGGTGATCAGTTCTGGGTAAGCGATGGAGAAAGGAATGTGGAGAAAAGTAGCAGATTTGAATACTCTCTGATGAAAAAGAATAGCTGACCAATTGCAAGGGTTCAGATTGTAAGAAAGGAATGAGGTAAAGAGGTCTGACAAATTAGAGAAATTAGAGAGATACTGAGATTGGAGTTTTAAATGTTCAAGTCTATACACAGGAATGGGAGGAATTAATGCATACTAGACATTATCTGGAAGAGGGATTTTAGTTGTTCAGGTATATTGATTTTTGAGATGACACAGCGATTACATTCAAGAATCATCTGTGGAAATCAATACAGTCATTTTGGATATGAGAAGAAAGGGAAAGAGCAAATTTATTTATTCAAAAATATTTTTGAGCAACATCTATGTGTCAGGAGACACTGGAGATACTGAAACAAATAGGATTCAGTGTTTGTTTTGAGTTACATCAGTCTACTTGAAAGGTTGATGCTTCCAAATCAGGGAACAATGTGAATGAGAGTGGCAGTTTTAAAGGGCAGTACATAAAGCATAATTAGAACACATTTAGAATACGTAACTGATATAATAGGCCAAGTGGCAATATAAACCAAACAAGCTAGAGAGATGAATCTTTAACCATGAAGGGAAGTCAGTTCTGAGGAGGAAAGGCCTAGGATGGCCCCTAGAAAGATGCGGAGGAAGAAGTGGGTGGGTTTCTACTCTAAGGCTGAGCAGTAGGTGGAGAAAGAAAGGAGCCACTAAAAGAGAGCGGAGATGAGGCGAGGCAACTTGCTTGTAAGAGAAATGAAGAAGAGAGTTCCAGGAGAAAGGTGGTCAATATAAATCCAATAAGTCAGAGAGCTAGACAAGAAAGACCAAATTGTTTGAATAGATTGGACAAATAGAAAAACATCAATAATCTTAGCAGGTACAATTTCAGTGGGTTGGGGTCTCATACATTCTTATGGTGGAGGGATATATGAAAAAAGCCAATAAAATTCTGTACTATCAATGACAACCAGCAACTCTCAGGGCTATTGAATGATTATGAAACATAGGCTGTGTATAATTGGTGTTGCAAGTGAAAAGGAAGATATGTACATTTATTAGAGAAATGGTAAGTATAGGGTATACATAAGATGTAAAAATTAACTTAAAACCAAACAGGAAAAACTAAAATGCAGTTAAGAATAGAATTTGTTTTGGGGTAGGAATATGTTATTTGTGGGAATAAGAATGCTTTAAAAAAGTTGGTTTCATCATACAGTATTGAAAAAACCCTTGACAGTTTCAGCTAAATCCCAAAACCTCAAATGATATGTGTCCTGCAAAGAGTGAAATTATATGTCTTTGAAAGTAAAATAATAGATTATTCTGACACAGATAAGGAATTCCACACATTATTGCTTTCACATTTTAAAAGTAATATGAAGTGTGGATATTCTTTAAATTTAACAAATGACTTCTGATTTGCAGAAAAAAGATGTCCTTTCATGGCTTGGGGAAGTGAATATATGTTTACTAGTAAGAATGAATTACATTTTCCACATTATGGAGTCATCTAACTGTGTAGCCAAATGAAGCCAAAAGATTTCCATGTGATTTATCTAAGGGTATTGGAGTTTGTATTATCTTCTATCAATTTTCTTATAGTTTTTATTTTCTAACAATTTTCTATTTACTGCTGGTCAAACTTGGCTTTGAGTAAATGAAAATCTCTCTTTATGCTGTGGCATATATGGAACAGCAATTAAGAAAAATGGTTGCAGAAAATTCAGCTTTACTTATTTTTTTTCTGAAAGAAAACATTATTTGAGAAGAAAGGAAATTAATTATTTTAGTTCTGTTTTAAAGAAGTTGAAAATGAATGATATCTTTAAAACAATTTTAAGATTCAAAAGAATAAATACTTCCTAGCCTATATTTTAGTAGCTTCAATTTTTATTGATCTTGGTTTTATTTATTTTGCTATTTAAAAGTAATGGAATAGCCCTCACAGGTTTGGCTCAGTGGATAGAGCATCAGCCTGCGAACTGAAGGGTCCCAGTTTCAATTCTGGTCAAGGGCATGTACCTTGGTTGTGGCCCTATCCCCGGTAGGAGGTGTGCAAGAGGTAGCTGATCTATGTTACTCTCTCATCGATGTTTCTGACTCTCTATCCCTCTCCTTTCCTCTATGTAAAAAATCTATAAAATATATTAAAAAATAAAAGTAATGGAATATATACTTGTATTTTCTTTGGGAAGTTAGATTATAGCAAATTTATGAATCACTTTAGGATTATTTCTCAGATACAATGTGCTCATAAAATATATAAAAATAAA
The DNA here is from genome assembly GCA_004026665.1 of Murina feae. Classification (NCBI taxonomy): domain Eukaryota; kingdom Metazoa; phylum Chordata; class Mammalia; order Chiroptera; family Vespertilionidae; genus Murina; species Murina feae. The sequence continues at coordinate 4,957 of PVJC01023783.1, read as the reverse complement.
TCTGATTTGGTTCAGAAATAACCAGCTATATGTTATTTTAAAAATTGGTTTGGTATGAGATACATTAAATACTAAACAAAAACTATTTAAAGTAATATGAGATAACTAAATGGTGTCCAAATAATTTCAAACTCTTAAGAATGTTTTACAAATGCTTATTAAATACTGTAGTAATATATATATATATATATATATATATATATATATATATATATATATTTTTTTTTTTTTTTTAAAACAAATTAGATGATTTTTCAGAAAAAAATAAATGTGATATTGATAGGCACAGAGTTGGACTCAACTCTAAGGAAAATTACCATTAGATTTTGTTGGTTTCATAATTTCACTTTAGTATAAAAATTGCTCATTCAAAATGCCATCAGCAATTCTTTTTAAAATTGATAATTCAATATATAGAATTAATTCATATTAAAACTCCATTTATCCTAGCTTTATCACTTTAACAGATTGCTACTTAATGATATGAAAAAAAAAAACTTCCTTTAGTGATGCAGCCAATGCAATTATACCGCAATAAAGCTAATGCGTTTGGATACTGTAAAGTGGCTACTGGGCAGAGGGAGAGGAGAGTTAAGTGGTTTTCTGCTCTAAGAAGCTTTAAGATTGAGGAGTAGGTAGAGGAAGAAAGGAGCCACTGAAAGAGATTAGAGATGAGGCCACACAACTTGCTTTAATAAAAATGAAGAAGAGATAACCTGTAAGAATCAAGAGTTGCCAAGTCAAGTCATTTGTCATATAACTTACCTTATTCAATTTGTTTTAAGACAGTTCTGATAATTCTCAGGTAAAGTGCAGGCTCTGAACTCTCTTTGCTAACAATTGTATGAAAGCTCAGTTTTCCTACTGGCAGATCTCCCTAAGGTTCTTATCAACCCAAAGATATTCCAAAGGTGATATTCAAGGCTTCTTAAGTGAAAAAGTCAGACATATCTCAACCAAAACAAAAATAGAAATAGAGGTTATCATTTGAAAATGCTATGCAGTCCCAGCCACTTACTATGGTGCTGCTGGGCTGAGAAAGGGTTAGCCCTTGACCATCACCCTGTGCTTCTCTCCCTTGTATCCAGTTCTCACATGCAGTCTTCTTGTCTCATTGAGTCCCGTGGGTCATCAACCCTCTCTCAATTCCTAGGGTGAGTGGGAAGAGATCAGCCAATAACTTATATGCATATATGCATAATCCATGACAGATATTGGCATGTTGAAGGCCTGGGTGGGCGGGGGCAGGCTGGAAGAGGTCCATGGGGAAAATGGGGAACTACTTAATACTTTCAACAATAAAGATAAAAAAATTACACGGTATGGAAATGCCACACTATCTATCCTCTACCTTTAAATATTAGTATAATTATTAATGTATGTTAAATAGGAATCTAATACATTATGCCTAAGGTTTTTATTAGAATGAAACTTGAAATCTACAGCTTAGACAATAATCATTATGTAATATAGTGAATAGATGAGCTATAGACAAAAGTGAAATAAAATAATTATAAAGGAGTTCTAAAAGAAAAGTTGAGTAGGGCAAAATGTTGTCAGTTTATAGTATTTCATGAAAACTGATATGAAAGAATAGAAAGCACCCATGCAATGGAATTCTTGCTTGAGTATTACACATTGAAGATAACTTTCATACAGGTCCATGGAATTAACACAAAAGCAGTAATTTAGCATATGTTTTTATGACCATGCTGTGAAAACAATACTACAATATTGTATGTGTACTTCAGTGTTATTATACATTAATCATAGTCTAAGAAATTAAAAACTAAGGCCTCAAAGACTTTTATTTCAACCCTTTAACAAAAGAAAATCTTAAGTACAGTTTTTGTTATTATACATTAATCATTAAATTAAAATTAAGAGCAAAGAGATCTGGATGTCAAACCTCAAGTAAAAGTAAAATATAACTAAACAGAACTTGTGAATTGTTTAGAGAATTTCAGAAATAAAACATATCCCCACCCCCAATCTATATTTACAATGAACCTTGAAATACTAGGAACTTTGAGGAAGAGAAAGTGGGAGGGGGTTTGTATATCCACTGGGTTTTATCTCCCACCCCAGCAATATAAGCGGAAATGGAATATTTCAATTTAATTTAGGAATACTCAACAAATAAAGGCAAGGCTAGTTGATATCATAATCAACAGAAGTGACAGAGAGAACATGAAAAACTGACCTCTTGAATACAAAATAAGGCCAACTTGCAGATTATTGTTTTTTCTATTTGCAATTGGGGATCAGCAAATATGGAGGACTGATCTTTCAGTTAGTTATACAAGGTTTTCGGTGGTGCAGGTGGTTGGTGCCCCTGGCCCCTGTGTTGTTAAAGGTGAGCTGCATGGTGTATCAGGCAGAGCTGTTTGATGTCATAAAGGCTTATGCTGAAGACATTGATTCCTAACCGAGGTTCTAGAAGAGGCTCTGTAGCAGTCAGGAGATTTCTCTTCTCTTGTTTTTATTTTTTCATCCTTAATGCGGAATAATAAGTTATTATGGAAAAGTAAAATGAGATAGGAGGGTAGAGCTGTGAGGTGGCTGCTGGCACAGAAAAAGTCCTCCAGAAAGATAGTCTCTTATCTTTATTATGAAAAATATTGACTCTTGGGGTATCTATTATTTTTACTCCATGTTTACAAACAGAAAGAATGAATGAATTATGCTTCTTTTTTTAAAATATATTTTTATTGACTTTTTTATAGAGAGGAAGGGAGAGGGACAAAGAGTTAGAAGCATTGATAAGAGAGAAACATCGATCAGCTGTCTCCTGCACACCCCCTACTGGGGATGTGCCTGCAGCCAAGGTACATGGTCTTGACAGGAATCGAACCCAGGACCATTCAGTCCGCAGGCTGATGCTCTATCTATCCACTGAGCCAAACCGGTTAGGGCAAATTGTGCTTCTTAATACAAATGTGCGCATGTGTTAATATACCCCATATTAGCATTTATCTTGCCGACACAAGTCTTTTTCTGGTCCTACCTTAAACAATAAACTGTCACTGTCTTTCAGTAATGGGCAGGATTCAAAATCACTTCCTGCCACTCTGGTTTTGAGTACCAAGAGCCAGGGGCCTGATGGATTCCCCTGGGTTTAGCCGTGCAATGTAAATTATTAACCAACTTGTACTCTTGGTGAAATGAGTTGAAAAGTCTGGTCTAGGTCTACCTAAGGTATCTGTGTAACTGTCCAGCTTTCTATAAGAACTTGTACTGTTTCCTCCATGCCACACATCCCAATATTTACACCCTGATATTTACATCAAGATGATTTATACAGAAAGTAGCACATTAACTCAACACTTAAAACAGAGAAATAAGCACCAAAATAATTTTAGTGCCATAAGAGATGGGACTAAGAGGGATTAGTATTATTTTTATGACAACTGAGACTTCTATCACAATAAGACAGATGTAGTTGAAATAATAAGTTCTATACTTGCCAAGATCAGCATTAAGCATTTAAAAATATGTAATTATCTAATCTAATAAAAGAGCAATATGCAAATTAACCATCACTCTGAGACACCTAAGCCACGCCCACCAGCCAATCAGAGTAGCTGTATGCAAATTAACCCAAACAAGATGGTGGCCGGCAGCCACGGAACTAGAGCAAACAGGAGGCTTCAGTTGCACCAGCGATGGAGTTGAAACTGCCTGCCTAGGCCAGTCGAGCCTCTGCTCAAGGCAACAATGTTTTAATTATAGAAGCTACGGAGCTGAAACAAACAGGAGGCTTCCTTACCTGCCTAGGCCTCTGCTCAAGGCAACAAAGTTTCAATTATAGAAGATAAATAAACCCCAGAAACCTGATTCCAGCCAGCTTTGCTGGGATGTTGGGTCAATGGGAGCTGTGGGCAGCCTGAAAACTGCCCTCAGCCCCACACCCAGGCTGGCCAGGTATCCCAGTAGGGACCTGAACCCTGAAGGGACTGTGGGCAGACTGAAAATGGCCCTCAACCCCTCACCCAGGCTGGCCATACGCCCATGGGGTGAGGGTTCCCATTGGCAGGCTTGGCCAGCCTGAAAACAGCCATCAGCCCCTCACCCAGGCTGGCCAGCAGGTGGACATCCCCCGAGGGGTCCCAGACTGCAAGAGGGCACAGGTTGGGCTGAGGGAATACCCCCCCTCCGAGTGCACACATTTTTGTGCACTGAGCCCCTAGTACTTAATAATAAAAGCCTCTACCACACTCTTATTTTCAGAGTAGTTAATATGTGTCAAAAGAGACTGGCTTGAGATTCAGCTATTTTATATTCACTATGGAATCACAGCACTTTGGAATTGTTTAAAAATTAACAAAATTTCAGGTAAGCTATATATATCCCTGAACCTCAAATGGATTCAACTTCTAGGAATTCTAGTATAGTTCAAATAGCTGGTTTTCATAAATATGTTTAGTCCAACTATTTTTGCTGTGTAGTAATAAATGCTTTTGAAACAAACAAAAAGGTGTTCTACTCTGTAACATCATGTACTTAAAAATATTGGACTAATGCTTGCAAATTGGGGCACATTCTGAAAAAATGTATGCAACTTGGTGGCCATAGGCAAATATGGTATAATTCTTTTTTTTTCCTTTTTTTTTAATCTTTATTGTTCAGATTATTACAGTTGTTCCTATTTTTTCCTTCATAGCTCCCCTCCTCCCATTTCCCACCCCAACCTCTGTCCTTGCCCCCCTACTGTCCTCATCCATAGGTGTACAATTATTGTCCAGTCTCTTCATGCATCCCCAACACCCTTAACCCCCAAAAATTGTCAGTCCACTCCCTTTCTATGCCTCTGATTCTATTCTATTCACCAGTTTATTCTGTTCATCAGATTTTTTATTCACTTGATTCTTAGATTCACTCGTTGATATGTATTTGTTGTTCATAATTTTTACTTTCCTTTTTCTTCTTCCTCATTCTCAAAGGATACCTTTCAGCA
>PVJC01023782.1:8577-26219 GCA_004026665.1 Murina feae | reverse complement strand
AGTATGGATGGAGCTGGAGAACATAATGCTAAGTGAAATAAGCCAGTCAATGAAAGAAAAATACCACATGTCGTCACTCATCTATGGATAATAATAACCATTATGACCTGGTGAACAGAAACAGATTCAGAGGCAGAACAGCATCAAACAATCTGTCAAATTAAAGCAACAAGGACAGAGGGGGGATGGGAGGGGGGGGGTAATAGATCAACCAAAGGACTGTTATGCATGCATTTAAGCATAACCAAAGGACACAGACCACTGGGGGGAAGGGGAGGCTGGGGGAAGGGCAGGGGAAAAAAGAAATATTTGTACTAACCTTTGTAATACTTTATGAAATTAAATAAATAAAAAAAAATAGGAAGAAAAAAAAAAAGGGAATTGATTAGAGGAAGTATTTTAATATAGCTATTTGTCCTTTCTCATAAATGTCAGAGATGAAAGAAAATGAGTAAAATGTTTATGAAAATCTTCTTCTTGTCTGAGTCTGGGGTGGATCCAGAGTTAAGCCTCTGCCCACCACACACGCCTCGAAATTGTTTGAGACAAGACCTGGTCAGCCCCACCTCCTTTAAGCCCTGCAGGGTCAGGGGCGCAGCCTCAGGTCCTCCATCAAGCCCCACTGGGGTGAGGGTTGTGGCCTCAGGTCCCTTGGCCCTGGCACTGGGGTGGAGGTATGGCCTCAGATCCCCCGGCCTGGCTTCAGGTCCCCCCGCCCTGGCATGACGGCACAAGAGTGCGAGGGCACGAGGGTGTGATGACCATTTTCGTATTAGCTCTTTATTATATAGGAGTAATAATTTGTCAGGTGTCATAATTTACTTGCTGGGAAGTAAATGTTATAATATGCCATATCCCAAACTTTAATTATTCACTATCATCCTTATGCACTAAACTTGCTTGCACTCCATCCATCAGAACAATTGTACTTCTTATTATTCTACTAGGGTCCCAGTGCACAAAATTCATGCACAGGGTAGGGTGGGGGTCCCTCAGCCCAGGCTGCCCCCTCTCACAGTCTGGGACCCCTCAGTGGATGTCCTATTTATGGCCCCAGTCTGGCAGGTGCCGTGTGTGTGTGTGTGTGTGTGTGTGTGTCTGCCTGTCTGCTGGGGGCCTGCCCCCAGCCACACCATGGAGGCTTGGAGCAGGCACCCCTCTGTGTTGATTTCTCAGGCTCCTGGCCCCACTAGCATGTTGTTCTCTCCCTTGAGTTGTGGCCAGGGCTGGGTGTTGCCTGCCGGTCATGCTTGCCTGCTCCCCAATCTCCACCTTGCCTGCTTCCTTGCTCTCACCCAGGCAGCGCAGCTGGCCTTGTCTGCTCCCCTGATCTTTCCCCAGTGATGTGGCCTGGCCTGCAGTGCCTACTTCTCTAATCTTGCCCCAGTGAGGCAGCATGGCCGGCTGCACTTGCTTCTCAGATCTCGCCTGCTTCTCAGATCTTGCCCCAGAGACATAGAGTGGCTGGCCTTGCCTGCTTCTGGGATCTCCTCCCAGTGAGATGATGGGCCAGCCTTGCCTGCTTCCCCAGGATCTCACCCCAGCGAGGCAATGTGGCCGACCTCGCCTGCTTCTGGGACCTTGCCCCAGAGATGTGGCATGGCCGGCCATGCCTGCTTCTTGGATCTCTCCCCAGAGTGTCTGGCCGGCTGCGTCTGCTTCTCCGATCTTGCCCCAGGACCTGGAAGCAGCCAAGCCCTGCCTGTGTGCTGTCCCACAGCTGGCTGGCCTTAACTCCTCTTCGATCCCACACCCCGATCCCACACCCCCCGTGACCGTAAAGCAGCCAAGCCCTGCCTGCATGCTGTCCTGTGGCTGGTGGGCCTTAACTCCTCTGCGATCTTCCCCCCAGCAACTGCAAAGCAGCCAAGCCCCGCCTGGCCCCGGGACAGCACGCAGGAGGGGTCTTACCTCCTCTGAGATCTCGCCAGCAACCATGAAGCAGCCAAGCCCCACCTCCGTGCTGTCCCATGGCTGGCCGGCCTCCATCTTGGCTGGGTTAATTTGCACACAGCCGCTCTGATTGGCTGATGGGCGTGGCTTTGGCTGGTGGGCGTGGCTTAGGCTTCCCGGAGAAACGGTTAATTTCAATATTACCCTTTTATTAGAGTAGATATCACTTAGTTGAGTGTCTCTTGTTCTCTCTCTGCCCATTTTAATGCTTTTTTACCATCTCTGATTTACCTTTACCATATTCTCTATGAATATATCATTGGTCATAGCTCATGGATTACAGACTGCAACTGCTCCTAACACTCTCTCACTAAAAATCCCACATCCATCATTGTTCGTTTTGCTAAACATAGCTTAGATGTGAGAGACAAAGGGCCTGCATGGAAAGTGATAGTCCAGCCTAACGCTGGACAGTGCACTGCAGGGCACCCATGTTCAGAGCAGCTCCTTCCTAAAATGTCACGATAGGGTTGCAGAATGTCGCAATCTTCCCATCACTCCCTTCCTTCAGTAGCTGGAGAAAAAAGCCTGATTAATTAACTTCCAGGTTCACTTTGATAGTAAATGACTTTGTTTCCATTTTAAAGAGATGGAAAGCCCCATATCTCATGCTCTTTCTGCTTCACTGCAGGGGCTTGAATATTACAACAGAACAATATTATGAAATTTGGTTTAAGTAGGATATAACTTAGAGATAGTAAATATTTCTTATATAAATATTCACTTCAGATTTGTGAAAAGTTAAGATCGCAAATCCATCCCCACAAAGAATGAGACAGCAATAATAAATATCCACAGGCCAAGAATTCACACCTAGTTAATATCTTTATGAAACAAATAAGGTCTAATTTATATATTTTATTGCTGTTTGCCTAGGCAGCTTTCATAAGAGGGTACCAAAATCCAATCAGGATTATTAGTGTCATTTTACAGAATGGTTTAAAATAAAAACAAATAATATACTGAGAGCAAAGAATATATAAATGGACAATTTTAGTGGAAGTGCTGAGAGAGGCCTCACTCAAAATCTACCTAAAAAGGTTGAGCTGTGAAGCTACAGGAAAGAATACTTATTTTTGCAACTTCAGTGAGAGTCATGCAGTTCCTGCTAAGATTTTGTAAACATTCCTTGTGGATGGTTCATAACCCAAATCTGTTTCTTCAGCATTTTCCATACCCTGGCAGCTGGCCCTTTAACCACTATTAAAAAACATATATCATATACACCTGATTGTTTAAAATGGTGAAAGCTCGATGAAATGAAAAATTATGTGCAAATAAAATTTTTAAAATTGATTCCATGACAATATAGGAAATCTAAACTGATGAATAAGTAGAAGAAAAAAGAGACAGATAAAGAAAAAGATAGTGACACACAGAGATGGAGAGAAAGAAGTAATCACAATAAAGGGCTACCAGTGGTTAAAAAAAAAGAGAGCCAGAGACCATCCAAAAATAGAAGCATTGAACAGACCATCCAACCTAAAAGAAAGGCAGGGGAGATGGAGGGTAAGAGATCAACCAAAGGACTTGTATGCATGCATATGAGCATTACCAATGGACACAGACAGCAGGGGGGTGAGGGGATGTACTGGGGCATGAAAGAAGCTGGGGAGAGCTCAATGGAGAGAAAATGAGACTTACTGTAATACTTTAAACAATAAAAAATTAAATTAAAAAATATATATGTATCATGGACTTTAACAACAGTGAGCCTTTCCCATTTTTTCAAAGAAAAAAGTCATTAAAAAATCAGAATGTTCACTGAAAGGAGACTATCATAAATCAAATTGATTTTTATCATTCAGCTTCCTCAAACTTAGACCTGTTCTTTTTGTTATCTTATCAGTGCTGAGGCTGATAGCTAGGCAAAGCAACCCTCCAGGTCAATACCTTGTAAAGAGAATTAATGGTTATGCCTATATTACAGTTTTACTGAGTGCTTTAGCTCAGCAATGAGCTAAGTTTAGGCAATCCCAGGCCAGTCCTTTCTGGTGTCACATCTCAAACAGATCGGCCTAACAACAGAACCTCCCCACGAAGTCCTGTGGAAAGTCAGTCTACATCTGCGAGGCTCAAAGTGTTCTGTAGCTTTCAGATTTATACCAAATGTTGATATAGGGACTTCAAATAGAGCCTTCCAGAGTGATGGGCATGAGATGGGAGCCCATCTCATGATATCCTGCTCCTGCCATCGTTGGTTTCCAGAAATTAGAGGATTCTGTAGTCAGTATACATTATTGGGTGTTTGCAAAATAATTATTTATTGTGTTATCAAATATAACAAACTAATTTGATATTTTCTTATCATTCACATCACATGGATATTTGTAATAAAACCCAGTTCTGCTTCTTTACCTTTATCATCCATACAGAAGAATCAGTAGCCAAAACAACACAAGAAAAAGCAATTGTTCTACATATTCTTAAAATGGCACCTCTACTTCAGGTAATAGAAGCACTTGTGCTATAATAATGGTGGTAAATATCAATGTCTATTCAATTTAACAAAATAAAAATCTACCTCAAGTGCCAAACAGTATTTAGAGTGCCTCTCTTATTCAAAAAGAACATTTCTATAATATGAAAGGACAGTGTCATTACAGTATCACATTTCTGAAAAACACAACAGATGCTGGCTTTCACATTTAAAATATTGTATTTATCAGTGGTTTATGGAGTGTGCAGAAAAACCAGGACTTAGTGATGTAGGACCCACTCACCTCTTTCATAGATAAATTCCATGCAGCTATAACAGAATTTTTAAATAACTTATTTTTGAATGAGGGCTTTTATGTCCAATGCAATTCAGTGCCTCAGGCTGAGAACTCCTATAACTTGGGGTTGAAGGATGTCTACTTTGTGCTGAAACAAAAGTATGAGATGAATTGTGTCAAGAGAAACCCTAGTTTATGTGCTGGGCTCTGGCTTACTCATAGAAATTTCTTTATAAAATACAGTGCCTGGAGGTGCAGTCAAGTAGGAGATTCTAGTATTTCTCTGGTCAATTCCAAACAAACAAATGAAAATGAAATATAATGGCAGTAGTAGAGTCTTGCAAGTATAAGGAAGCTTGATCCTTCTGTCAGTTTCTGACTTTTTCCAGTTGTGTTCAGTATTCTTCCTTGATTGTTTCCCTTAGAAGCAAAGCTTTCCTTGGCACTTACCTACTGGCTCTACAAAATTAAATCTCCAAAATAATATGCAGCTAGTATGTGCCAGTTTTCCCGGCATTCTATTTTATGTATTTCCATTTACATCGTGTCTCCTTGGTGAGATTTTCATGAACATGAAACACTTCAATTTCCCAACCCTTTCTTGGCTTTGCCTTTCTCCAAGGTGTTGATAAGGGTCCAATGTGCTGTAAACTTTGCCAGTTTGCTTATGGATCGCCTGCCTCACCTTCACCGTAGATTGTAAACTCCATGAAGAAAGGACTGTGATTTAGTCACTGCTAAATTCCCCATGGCTGGCTCAAACGTTCCTAGCCTTGGTTTGGGGTACTCAGAGCAGGGATTCATGGGACAAATAAAGGAGGTGAAGAAATAGGCTAAATACAAGAGGGGTAGGGCATGTGATCTCTGTAGAACGTTTCTGTACAGATTCTGGTGAATGATTGCCTGAGGAGATTTTTTTGAAATAGGCTATCCTTATCACTCAATATCCTTTTATCTCTTTCCTAGTTCCCTTTTGCTATTTCCCCAGGACACAGTGCCCTTTCCTGACATGTTCCCCCTTTGGTCCCCATACTTCTACATTAGAAAGGTGAGTAAAGAGAGAGGCTTTCTTCTTATAAGATATGATGTGCCCATAGCTCCAATTACTTCAGTTTTTTTTTTTAAATCTTTACCCAAGGATATGATTTCATTGATTTTTAGAGAGAATGGAAGAGAGAGGGGAAAACAGGGAGAAATATCAATGTGAGGGAAACACATAGATTAGTTGCCTCCTGCATGAGCCCCAACCAGGGCGTGAGGCAGGGAGGAGCCTGCAACCAAGGTAAGTGCCCTTGACTGGAATCGAACCCAGATGTCTTTTAGGGATAGAGACATAAGTTTTAAAAAGATCATTTTTAACCCCTTGAACATCCCAGGTTCTATTTGCTTGTTCATCTATTTTTACTGTTAAATAAAACTAATCCTAGGTTTTTGAAATATCAGGAGTATGACAAAGCCAGATGAAGTATTCTGCATTGTTTTAGAGACCTATCTTTGGAGGGAGGGCCTCAGATGTCCAACATATCTCGGTCAGTTAGCACTGGGAGCCCATGTTCAGGAAAATCTCTCAGGTTCAAGCAACCTGGGACAGTTAGTCACTATAAAAGGGCCTCAATATATGGGCACAGTCTCCCTGCCTCAGAACACGTCCCGGGCTTGGTCTCTTAAATGGTCTCAGCTTGTCTTCTCCTCCTCCTTCTGCTCTTTTAAAGCTACAGAGCTTTGCACAGCAGCCAGCATAGCAGTGGCTCTGCTGGTTCTGATGGTGGGGAAGTGGGAAGTGAGAACTGGAAGGAAACCAGATGTCAGTACAGCTTCAGCTCTGTAGGAAGTCGTGAACTTCTATTTTGACTAGCTGTCTTGAATGCTCATGCAAGATAATTCAGTCAAATTGTCAGTGTGACCCCATCTATAAGACAACATGCCACTGAAAATCAATGCAGAATTAAAGGGTACCTTTTAATCAATAAAAATGTTTATCAAAATGTGTTCTGATTTATAAGAAGAGATTTGCCCTGTGTGCAAAGAACGGTTTCCCACTAGATCTTTGAAGGCTACAGTAGAGTTTTGTTTTGTTTTGTTTATATCACAGATGGTGAATATTCTTTATTCATTGAGAAGGTGCCACAAGCTTTGTCAGGGGACAGCATCAGCTGCACTACACTCCCAAGTCAGGGGAGATTCATTCCAACAGAGAAGTTAATTCTACGTGCCTCTGACTGTTATCTCTATGTATACTATGGAAGGGCATGAGTATAGAACTTAAGAGGTAGACTTTAGTCCTAACTCTACTATATATTAAATATGAAAACTTAAGCAATCACAGAACATTTCTAAGGTGATGAATAAACAGGGAACAAGAACTAACCCTCACACTTCCCATGACTATTGTCAGATCAAGAAAATAATGACTTTAGAAGATTTCTCATACATATAAAATATTATTGACTATTTGGTGACATCATTCGTTCATATCAAAATTAATGATAGGGCATGCACCTAAGATGGGAAAATTGAACTATAGCAATAAAAAAAGATGTTAGAGAGGTAGGGATATTTAATGGGCAGTAGTGTATATTGTTTTAAAAGCAGGAATTATGTCATTTAACACTTAGAGGGACTAAGTAGGGTAGTCATCAGGAGTTGAGGTACTGTGAGGTGGGTGTGTGGAAACTTATAAAGCAAAGAACAGGATACATGGCCCGTTCAGGGTCATACATCAGTATCTTGTTGTTTATTTTTGTTTTCACCCTTTTCTAGTAAAATTTAAGACATCCCACACAACTGAAAATGGAAGAACTAGCACTAAACCTGAGTTTTTAAAAATTTCATCCTGAGTTCTTTTCCTAGGAAAGATTCTGTCCTGGGAGTTGAGAGTTCAGAGGTCTGTGAGAAGCAGGCTGCTTCTCCTTGGGAAAATCACACCTCCTGCAATAGTTTCCCAATTTGTAAAATGAGATTAGTATTGGTTTGTGTTCTTCACACTATTAGGTGAAATAGAATAAATTAGAAAAAATAGTTAAAAGTACATAGCACATAGTAAGGATAATTAGTTTCTTTGTTAAGAAGAATTCTTTTTAAAATTTTATCTTTCAATTACAGTTGATATTCAGTAGTATACTAATGTCCAGTGTATGACATTGTGGTTAGATATTCATATAATTTACTATGTAATCCCCCAAATAACTTTTGTACCCACCTGGTACCATACATGGTCCCCACAATATTATTGACTATGTTCCCTATGTTGTACTCTGCATTCCTGTGACTATTTTGTAACTACCAATTTGTAGTTATTAATACCTTCATCTTTTCCACCCATTCCCCTACTCCATTCCTAATCATTGTTTTTTGAAAAATGTTTCAGTTTTGTGTGTGTGTGTCTGTGTATTTACACATATACATTGGATCACAATGTAAAATGTATTTCTTATTGTGGTTCATGGTCAAAGCCACTTTTTTCTTCTTTTTTAAGTGTCTTCTTGGGTCCTTTCCAACACTTGTCTTCCACTGATTCTATTACACCCTCCCTGGTTTTAAATAAATAGGCATCACCTAGATTTCAATTATTTTCATACTTGGTTTATTCATTTAAAATATTTTCCTAAGATCCTATGGCACAATCAATTTTCTTACTCTTCTTTTTCCTAGTCTTCCCTCCTGACTTGTCCTTGCTCATAAATACTTCAAAACCCTTGTGTTATAAAGATTCTTGTGTGATAATAATCTTTCTCTGACCAAAGTAATATTTTGCACTTGAATACCAATCCATTTAAACATATTATCCAATAAATATAATACTTAAAAATTAAAATTTATATTATCCTGTGTGTAAAAAACAGCCAGTGCAACTCTAGGGTACCTGCTTTTGATGCTTTAAAACGTCCCTTTTAATGAAATCCTTCCTAGAAGGATGAAATAGGCTCTGGAAAGTGAAGGTGATCTAATGGGCCTACTGATGATCATAAGCCATGATCAGCAAAATGGAATCTTCTCCCCCCCCCCCACACACATATGTTCAAGCTGAGATAAACAAGCACATTCTTCAATTATAAGCAAAACTTTCTTGAGAGACAAGTGGCAGGGAGCATTGAAGCTGAAAGCAATGTGACAGCACAGTGGCACACAATGGTGAGAAACAACTCAACCCTATAATTAATTTCCTCCCTTAAAGTCCCATCAATATCATTTTGTTGGATGACTCTGACATGAATGGAAATACTACCTAAAGACAGATTTCCTACTTCAAAGGTTATGGTACTGTTTGCATATGTACTTTGGAATACATTACAAAAGGTGACAAATGCACTCACACCGTGTCTAACCAGGGACCAGCTCAGCAGAGCGTGAATGTGTGCCTGACATTGGCTGTGATGATTGTAAAGCTTTGCACAATTTTTCTTCCTCGACGAAGAAATGCAGAGGTTCAGTTCTTAAAATAGGATCCAGAAAACCATTTACATAAAGATTAATTTATCCTAAATCCTAGTACTTTGCATTTGCTTTCTGTAATGGTTAATATTGCTAACAAAGTATACAAAATTGCCTCAAACTGGAGTTATTATCAAAGAAAACAGAAGGGAAGGAGAAATGGGGTTAATTGCAGCCAATAATTTTTAGGGGACAGTTGATTAAATGGATGTAGATTAGACAACATGGGTAAAAAACAAACAAACAAAAAAACCTCTCCTTTGCAGCTAGATCAGTGTGGCAAAACTGCTTGTACAATAGGGTCATCATGAGAGAAGTTTTATGAAAAGCTGTAAAATTACCCTTAGGCTTGAAGTGAACTTTTTCTCATGCTAACCAAAGTCTGTCAAGTGATTTATCTGAAAGACATTCTGAGCTCCTCCATATAAGAATACCACATCGTATAATTCTCTCTGTCTGAGATATAATATTGCATAGTTTTATTGTATATTTAAAGCATAGACATACCACTTAAAATGACCTCTAATCCTCAATTTAGGTACTCATTTCACTGTCCTCCCCTCCCCCCTTTTTTGGGAAAATCTATGTGAATTCCAAGTAATAAAATAAGAATAACTGAACACTATTTTGTGAGATATGACAGGCTCTGGAATGAAAATTACCTACAATTTGAACTTAAATTAATATGTGAAATAAATCAAGCTTTTAAAATCTTTTCTTCAGACTAAATCAATGTAAACAGCAAAATGAGTCTTCGTTGGATATTTTTGACTTTTAAATTAAATTTTCCCCTTGACAGAATATAACTTAAACATGCTTCAGGCACATGTGTGAATAACATGGTGACATTTTCTTCAGCATTTACAAAAATAGAAAAATGTTTGGAAGGTGATAAGATGAGTTACTTATGGAGAAGAGATTCATATTTCTTCTTAACTTTGCTTCAGGGACACCATCTTCACTATACTTTCTCTCAGTTTCCAAATAAGTTTTTGAATTATCTCACTGTGAGACTCCAGATCAGCTGAGAGTGAACTGGTAGAATTTAAATACCATACTCTCCATCAGCAGGTAAAGTTCAGAGCTCGTATGCCACAGTGTATGTAGCAGATGCGGTAACACTGTTTATTTGTTAATTTCTTCAATAAATATTTTTGACTGTCTAAGATATACCAGACAGTGCCAGACACTATGGTAGGCGTTAGAAATCTAATACCGTATATGAGATCTATGATCCCTGCGGAGGAAAATGAAACAAACATACATGAGTAAAAAGAAAAGATGAGTGCAGTGAAAAAAGCAACTAGGATTCTATGAAAGAAGTTAGCAGGAGAGGACCAAATTCATATGGAAAATCCAAGCTCTCTCAAGGAGATCATTTTCAGGCTCAGATATCAGGGACGAAGCAGCCAAGGGAAGTCTGGCAGGAGAGCTCCTTCAGAGTGGAACAGGAACTTATGCAGAGTGCTGAGACAGAGAGAGCTGGCAGCACTGTAAGAATTGAAAAACAGCCAGGGAGACTGAAGCAAGGTGAGTGTCCACAAATGGTGAGCAAAGAAAAGAAGAGCACGAGGTGGCTTTGGAAAGTCCCAGGAGTGTGGGAACGCTATCTGCCAGGTTGTCAGCTCTATTTCCAATACAGAACACAGAAGCTCATATTGGGATTTCATAATTATTTTTTGAATGAATGCATAGAATGTTATTCTCATTCTTCAGAAGGTTTTCAGTTATAGAAAAACCCACCTTAAAGAGATCAGAGTCATTTTAGGTTGGCAAAAATTGGTTAAATTTTACAAGAATAGCAATACATTAATGCAGCTAAAGAAATCACAAGTCAAGAACAGGAATTCAAGAGTTCTGATGCCCAGGCACTAAACTAAATCAACTAGAAATTTCCTCCAAGAGAAAAAGAAACCTCAACCAATGGTCTCTGGAGCATCTTATTCCTGCTGCAATGATCTTCTGTAGTAATATCTTTGTGTCTGTTCATTAAATTTATCTTAGCACCTTAAAGAAAACTCTTTAAGGTAATATATAATACCATCCTATATAACAAAAGGCTAATATGTAAATTGTCCTCTCAACTGGGAGTTCAACCAGGAGTTCGATGAGGGGGTGTGCCAGCCCACAGCCCCTCCCTCTGGCCAGCTCCACCAATCACCGCCCCCACTCCAATTGGGGGCAGGGCCAGCCAGCCAACTGCTCATGGCCTCTCCCCCAGCCAACCCAGTCCAATTGGCTCCAATAGAGGTGGGCTGGCTGGACCTCAACATGCATGAATTTGTGGACGGGACCTCTAGTGATTAATAAAAGAGAAAATGAACAAAAATAATTTTAAAAAGGAGTTTGTAAAAGAAATATGGTAAGAGACTAGTTGGTATGGCTCAGTGGTTGAGCACTGACCTGTGAACCAGAAGGAGATACTTCCAGTAAAGATGTATTCTTGCCTTTATTATTCTGGAGTAGACTAAGCAAACAGTGTATTTTCTCCAAGAAAAATAATAAATAAAAGGCTACATATTAAAACAGCAATATGACTATAAAATTTTATTTTAAAAACCAGAGGCCCAGTGCATAGATTCATATACCGTTGGGTCCCTTAGCCTGGCCTGTGGGATAGAGCTGAAACCAGCTCTCTGACATCTTCTGAGGGGTCCTGGATTGTGAGAAGGCAGTTCTTGGGTGACACACCCTGGAATTGGGCTCCCTTCTCTCTGTTGAGAACCACAGCTGCCAAGTCACCAAAGCTCAGCAGGTCCTGCATTGAGTATCTGCCCCCTGGTGGTCATTGTGTGCCAGTTGGCCATCGCTTAGGCTTTTATATATATAGATATGTATAGATATACATTAAATATACATTGTATTCAGATATAGTCTACCAATAGTATATATACATATATGGTAAAATATTATTCAGTCATGAGAAAGAAGGAAATCCTGTCTTTTGTATAGCATGGATGGACTTGAAAACAGTATGCTAAGGGGAATAAGTCAGAGAGAGTAAGACAGATACTATATGACAATATTTATATGTGGAATCTTAAAAAGCTGAACTCAATGTAGGGAGTTGAATGGTGGTTACCAGGGACTTGGGGGTAAAGGAATTCCGAAGATGTTGGCCAAAGGGTTCACATTTTGATTAGACGATGAATAAATTCCATGGATCTAATGCACAGCAATTAAAACCCCTGGGAGCTGTGTCTGGGTGATTGCACATTTTCTTCTAAAGAAGGGATCTGGGCTGCACCACAGAACATACACTTGAGCTGCTTAAATCCACTTGCTTCATATATAAATTCACCTTTTCTGGAACATAGCTGCTTTAGGATTCTGAATGATCTCTTTCTGTGGGGAAACTTACAAGTGGATATACACTGAGGTCACAATTTTTATTCACCATCTCTCTCCTTTACTACCCATTGTAGATTTCGCTTACCCTCAGCGAGTACCTTCACTGGTCTAGGCACCATAATGCACTGGCAAAATGATGTAGCTAAATCCTTATCCCTGGTCATCTTGTCCTTCTCACGCCATGCTGATGCACTTGTTCACTGATTCCCAATATTGGACAAAGAAGTACAAGAAAACCTCTAGTGGATGGCCTGGGTGTTAAGCATATCCCTCCCTAAATAATGTAATAGCATGCCCTGATATCCTGATATCTCTCCCATATCCTGATCATTACAATCAATTACCCCTGCAAGGTAACTCTTTCCTTGTCTACTTATCTCTTTTTTTAAAATATATTTTTATTGATTTTAGAGAGGAAGGGAGAGGGAGAGAGAGAGATAGAAACATTAATGATGAGAGAGAATCATTGATTGGTTGCCTCTTGCACACCCCACACTGGGGACTAAGCCTGCAACCTGGCATGTTCCCTGACAAAGAATCGAACTGTGATCTCCTGGTTCATAGGTCAGCATTGAACCACTGAGCCACAGCAGTCAGGCTGTCTGCTTATCTCTTAGTACAAAAATGCTAAAAGAACAAGCAGCAGAAAAAGCTTATAATTTAATGGAACTCTCATTGTGTCCCACATTAGCAGTATTTCCCTTCTTAAACAAGAACCTATAGACATAAAGAGACTAGAATTGTGAAAAGGGGAAGCAAAAATTACCCAAGCGAGTCACTACAAGTGCTGATAAGCAAGTTAACTCCAACTTCCACCCACTGTCTTGGAGACCCATTTATTCTGTTATTAGCCTCTCACTACTGGACAAACCAAGATGGTTGGCCACTCTAAGATGAAGGGTGCCAGCTTCTGAAGGACGCCAGCAATACCTGATGTCAAAGTTGTAGGTAGTAAAAAATCAACTTGTGTTTAAGTCTATACCTGCAAATTTCAGGTTGTGTTCACGACTTCCAGCTTGTGGTTTTGTCTTTTTCCCTTCCCTAACTTTACATTTATTTTTCCATTCCCAATTACCTGTCCTGTGAATTTAAAAGCCCAGCATCAGACATGAAGGCAACAGATTTACAGAGACTGCTTAACTAGTTCCCACAAATGTGAATCATAGTGTTCAAAATGGGGTTCAAACACTTGTAACAAAGATGTGTCTGCTTCCCTGGTTGAACACTGAATGGCACAGCAGGCATCCTCACAGTCTAGAAGCCTCCAATTACAAATGCATTAATTTTGTGATGGTGTCTCTTGAAGTATCATTGAGTGGTAAGTGAGAACACTGCTTTTGGAGACAGGCACACAAATATTTGAGTCCTTTGTGTACCATCTACTGGATGGGAAATCATGAATAAGTTACATAAATTCCGTGTGACTTCTTTCCCCATAAATAAAATAGGAGGAAATTCAAAGGTTATTGTGAGGATGATATAAGATACCATTAAAAATGGGTTAATACTCTTTTCTGCCATATAATTAGTACCAACAAAATATTTTGATTACGAGTATTAAATTATCTTACCTCTTTTCAAAATCTTCTTGTAATTTAGGGTGTTTGCCCTCTCATCAAAAAACAAAAAAAGCAAAAATAACAAAACAAAAAAATAACAACACCAAACCCTCTATTCTATAACCAGCATGAATGAAATAGAAAAAGGGGGACATATGTAATACTTTCAACAATAAGGATATTTTTTAAAGAAAAGTATTCCAAAATTTGGCACAGAATTTTAATATCCTTTGGTAAATTGTTACTTTTTTAAATAGTAGGAAGGGGGGCAGTAAAGCCATCTATGGAAGGAAAATATTTGCCATCCCTTTGGAATTCCTTCAGATGTGCTATATCGTCAGGTTCTGATTGCAAATCAGCTATAGGAATGCACAGTTCCTTCTCCCTGAGCCCTGAGAAAAGAGCTCTGAGACCCTATAAGGGCTCCCACTTGTCTGTCTACTTAAATTGCTTCCATTCAGCAGAATTGACAATTGTTGATTTCCTAATGGCTCCAATAAGTCACTGAGATCAGGCAAGTTTTACATTTTTCAGAATAGCAAATAAAAGCCTCTTTCCTAGCTGTCTCTTATGGTCTATTTACTGACCCCCATAGATCACTCTGACTTTTTTTTATTGACCTACTGCTGAGGCACAGCTGACTCCTCACTTGTTTCTTCTACCTGAGAAAGGTAAAATTACCCTTAATATAAATGAGTTTTTTATCCAATACTGAAGTGAAATTATATGTAAGATAGGAAAGTCTTTATGCCATAAAAATATCAGAATGAATAGAACATCATACATCCTGCAGACTTTTCTACATTTTCAGGGCTTTCTGAGTCTCTCAGATTATCCCAGTTGCTTTTAGCATCAAAAATAAAGATATAGTCAATGAAGGTTAGTGCTCCGAGGATCATGAAGGACTTAAGCACTCTTGCAAGTCATCAGATGATGACTTTACACAGGACTACCACCTACACTTCTGTCCCTCAACCCCAGGATCTTATACAGGCAAATCTGGAGTGAACAACAGCCAGTATGTAGGGTGACCCCCATTGTGATTTGCCTGAAAATCCCAGTTATACAACTCAAAGTCCCACATCCTGGGAAGCATTTCAGTTCCAGGGAAACCAGAACAGTCACTTAAAAATGGATCCTGATAAGTCAGTCAGAGAAAGAGAAGTACTATATGATTTCACTCATCTGTGGAATCTAATGAACAAAATAACCTAACAAACAAAGTAGAAATAGATTCACAGAGAATAGACTGATAGCGGTTAGAGGGGAGGAGGGTTGTGGGGCTGGGTAAAAAAGTGAGGAATTAAGTAAAAACAAACAAACAAACAAACAAACCACCAAAAAACAACAACTCATAGACACAGACAACAGTATGTTGATTACCAGAGGGAAATTTGGGTGAGAAGAGTTAGAAGAGGGTATAGGGAGGATAAATGGTGATGGGGGGAAACTTGACTTGGGGTGGTGAACACACAATACAATAAACAAATGGTGTATTATATAATTGTACCCCTAAAACCTATATAATTTTATTAATCAACGTCACTCCAAAAAATAAGAAAGTAACAGTATAAACTTAATATGGACCCTAAGACAAGAAAACCAGACAGCAGTTCCTGGCTCTATTTCTTACAAGTTGTGTTTCTATGGACAAGTAATTTAACCCCAATCGAACCTCAATTTCCTCAGCTGCAATGAAGAGCATAAAGACTTTTTTAAAGAGTTGCTCTAAAGAGACAAATAATAAATTAATTATTTAGCATAGCTTCAGGCATATTAAGAGTTATAAAATTGGAGGCCCAATGTATGAAAATCCTGCAAGAGTAGACCTTCCTTCCCTCAACTGCTGGCACCAGCTTCCCTCTGGCATCCAGGACCCAGGCCTCCCTCTCAGCCTGGCTTTGTCCAGAAGGTCGTCTGGTCTAATTAACATATTATGCTTTTATTATTATAGACTAGCAGCCTGAGGCACAGATTCGTGCACCAGTGGGGTCCCTTGGCATGGCCGGCAGGGATCGGGCCACAGCAGGCGGCTGAGGAGGAGCCCAAGCCTGGGCCTCGTGCTGTGCAGCTCCCGCTCATCCTGGCCACACTGCACCTGCTGCAGGCTCCCACCTAGTCAGTCCCCATTGGGAGAATCTCATATTGCTACGGGGGTACTCACCAGCAGTGAGCCCTGTGCCTGGCACCTGTTGGACAGCTGAGTGGCACTCCTGCTGTGGGAGTGCACTGACCACCAGGGGGCAGCTCCTGAGTTGAGCATATTCCCCCTGGTGGTCAGTGTACATCATGGCTATGGGTCATTCTATTGCTTAGGCTTTTAGTGTGTGTGTGTGTGTGTGTGTGTATGTATGTGTGTGTGTGTATATATATATATATATATACACACACTAATAAAAGCAGAATAGTAAAATTAACCATTTCTCTGGGACGCCCAACAGCCAATCAGAGCAGCTGTATGCAAATTAACCCAGCCAACATGGTGGCCGCTACTCACGGAGTAAACGACAGCGTCCGTTGCAGCAGGAGCGAAAGTGAAACTGCCTGCGCTCCAACATAATAACAATCATAGAATCCTCGGAGCTGAAGCCGGGCCTGAGTCTAAGAGTAACAACATTGTTTCATTATAGAAGCCGCGAGGTGAGGCAGAGAGGAGGCTTCGTTTACTAGGAGGCCTCACCTTAAAGGAACAGTGTCAATTATAGAAGATAAACAAACCCCAGAAACCCGCGTCCAGCCAGCCTTGCTGGGACGTTGGGTCAATGGGAGCTGTGGGCAGCCTTAAAGCCTAAAAGCGCCAATCAGCCCATCACCCACGCTGGCCACAACCCAATGGGATGAGGGACGTTCCTGGGGGGCTTGGCCAGCCTGGAGACAGCCATCAGCCGTCACCCAGGCTGGTCAGGCATGCCAGCAGGAGGACATCCCCAGAGGGGTCCCCGACTGTGAGAGGGCACAGGCTGGGCTGAGGGACCTCCCGAGTGCACAGAGTGGCTGTAGGGCGGAATAGCGCAGGACCCAGGACCCGTGAGTGGGAAAGAGGCGGCAGGGTTGGAGGGCACCGGGAAGCGGGTAAGAGGCGCCAGGAGGTCAGCAGGCTGCTTGGTGGGCTTCCCAGGCCCTTTGTGGGGCATCGGGGAGAGGGTAAGAGGTGGCAGGGGGTCGGCGGCCTGCTTGGTGGGCTTCCCAGGCCCTTTGCGGAGCACCAGGAAGTGGGAAAGCAAGGTGGTGGGCCGCGGAGCGGGAAAGAGGCGGCGGGGGGATCCCGGCCTGCTTGGCGGCTGCCCAGGCCCGTTTCGGGGCACCGGGGAGTGGGAAAGCAGGGCTGCAGGGGCCGGGGTCCTGCTTGGCAGCTCCCCAGACCCCTTGGCGGCACTGGAAAGTGGGAAAAGAAGGCAGCAGGGGACCGGTGAGTGGGAAAGAGTTGGTGGCCTGCTTGGCGGCTTCCCAGGTCCCTTCCGGGGATCAGGGAGCAGGAAAAGGCTGGCCTGACCACGAGGCGGGGTTTTCCCTGCTTTCTGGTGGCTGGAGGAAGATGGGCAGTAGGCAAGCTTGGGAGGCAGGCAGCACCCAGCCCTGGCCACAGCTCAAAAAAAGAGAACAACATGCAGGGGAGGGCAAGAGTCTGAGA
>PVJC01023781.1:0-26085 GCA_004026665.1 Murina feae | reverse complement strand
CAAAGCTATCGTTCAGAATTGAGGGTCGGATAAAGACCTTCACAGACAAGAAAAAGCTAAAAGAGTTCATCACCACCCAACCAGTATTATATGAAATGCTGAAAGGTATCCTTTGAGAATAGAATAGAATCAGAGGCATAGAAAGGGAGTGGACTGACAATTTTCGGGGGTTAAGGGTGTTGGGGAGGTGTGAAGAGACTGGACAATAATTGTACACCTATGGATGAGGACAATGGGGGGGGCAAGGTGAGAGGTTGGGGTGGGAATTGGGAGGAGGGGAGCTATGGGGGGAAAAAGAGAAACAACTGTAATAATCTGAACAATAAAAATAAATTAAAAAAAAAAAAAAAAAGCTGAACCTCCAAAAATCTTTGTAAAAATGCATTGTCAAGTCATCAGAACCTTGCTCAATAGTAACTGCTTTGAGAGTCAAAGAAGGAAGGAAAAAAACCAATAGCGTTAATAAAGCCAGATTTTGCTACAGTTCCACGAAGTGCCAGAACCCTGATAAAAACTTTAATTTTCAGAAACAAGTATGGCACTGAATTAATTGAGAGAATTTACTTCAACATTCAAGTAGATATTTTGATTTCCATGTAGAGAGTTAAAAGAAATGATTACAAATATGCTTATATTTATGAACAAATATCTTAATTTTTATCTCTCTTATTATATATTTAAATAAAATATTTTATAGTTAAGTGGGTTCAAGTTCGGGATCGAGATAAATAACTGCAGTGTTTCTAAATGCAACAGTTTTCACATTTCATTTTTCCACTCTTGAACTTTAAATGATACTCTTTGTGATTAAAGAGAGACCTTTAAAACTGATTTGATCTCATATAAAACTGTTTGTCGAGTTTGTCTGTCTTTTTTTAAAAGAAAATAAAACGTTTCATTTAAGAAAGAAAAATAAAGCTAATAAAAATGTACATAATTATGATTTTTATGAAAGGTTTTATTTAATTATATTCCAGTATGTGGATTTTAGAAGTAAATGGCATCTGATTGTCCAAATGCTTCTATTTAGTCTTGAAAGTCTCTTATCATATTATTCTCTCTCATTGAACCAAAGTCTTTGTTACTTACATATAAAATTGGTGTAGAAATAATCATTATACACCCAATTCCACAGATCAGAGTATCTAAGAATCATGGAGTGAAGTGGGCATGTTACCTGCATTTTTCTCCAATTAAGGTTAATGAAAGCCTATAAAATCATTATACTCAACATTTAAGCCAAATTTAAATAATACAACCCCCAGAGGTATAAAGGAACACTTTGCATCTGTTCAGCATCCTAATAAATTCATTTCTAATTGAAGTACATTTGCAACAAGGGCATTGTTTTCTGGGAAGTGCATTACAATTTAAGGTCTTAAAAAACTTCTATTAAGCAATTTTACTTTTATTAATATTCTCTCAGAAACATATATGGTTATAATAATTTGCCTCAATGCTAGAAAAATGTAGCTAATTAATTTTTACATATATAAGTATATATGGTCACTAATTTATATTACATGCATGAATATTTATATATGTTAAAATTATATTGATATGTTTCTTATAACTGTCCTATCCAATGCTTCCTCAAATATTTATTTTCTAACTAGAGGCCCTGTGCACAAAAATTTGTGCACTCAGGGGGTCCCTCAGCCCGGCCTGTGCCCTATTGCAGTCTGGGACCCCTCGGGGGATGTCCACCTGCTGGGTTACACCCACTCCCCGGGTGTTCGGGCCTAAACTAGCAGTCAGACATCCCTCTGGCAGCCATGGAGCCCTTGGGGGATGTCCACTTGCCAGCAGGGGAGCAGGCTTAAGCTGCAGTCAGACATCCTTAGTGCTGCTGAGGAGGCAGGAGAGGCTCCCACCACTACTGCTGTACTGGCAGCCATCAGCCTGGCTTGTGGCTGAGCAGAGCTCCCCCTGTGGGAGTGCACTGACCACCAGGGGCAGCTCCTGCATTGAGCATCTGCCCCCTGGTGGTCAGTGTGTGTCAGTGACCAGTCATTCCCAGTGGTTCTGCTATTAGGGTCAATTTGCATATCACCCTTTTATTATATAGGATAGACGTACATATTTTGTAGGTACTACTGAATTTGTTATAGCTTAACTAATAAAAGCGAAATATTAAAATTAACCGTTTCTCCGGGACAGGGTTAGCCACGCCCACCATCCAATCAGAGCTGCTATATGCAAATTAGCCCAGCCAAGATGGCGGAGGCCGCAGCCCTGGTGTGCAGCTTCTCCAGGGCTGCGGCCTCTGCCATCTTGGAAGCCTCCCGCCTGGGAAGGCATCCAGCGCCTTGGGCCTGCAGATGCCTTCCCAGGCGGGAGCCTGGGGTTGGGGAGGCGGGGTCCGGCCGGCACCGCCGCAGCCTCGGCTCCCCTGGGCGGGAGCCTTCCGGGGTGCGGGGATGAGGCAGGTGGCCCGTAGGGTCAGTGGGAGCTGTGGCCAGCCTGAAAACTGCCCTCAGCCCCTCACCCAGGCTTGCTACATGCCCTGGGGTGAGGGTCCCCACTGAGGAGCTTGGCTAGCTTGCAAACAGACATTGGCCCCTCACCCAGGCTGTCCAGGCACACCATCAGGTGGAGTCCCAGACCGGGAGAGGGCACAGGCCAGGCTGAGGGACCCCCCTACCCCCAGTGCACAGATTTTTGTGCACCGGGCCCCTAGTATTTAATATT
Organism: Murina feae; assembly: GCA_004026665.1. Lineage (NCBI taxonomy): Eukaryota > Metazoa > Chordata > Mammalia > Chiroptera > Vespertilionidae > Murina > Murina feae. The sequence goes on along the minus strand of PVJC01023781.1, from coordinate 23,394 downwards.
TTTAATAAAAAGAAATTGGGCAACATTTTCATCCTTTGGTTTATCATGTAGGATTGCTGAAGAACAACAGAAATTTTAATCAATGTATATTTTTAGAGGAAATGGTATTTAACCTCTGAGGAAAAATATATTGCCCTAGGATAAGTGTAAATTGCATAGCTTTTTCAAATGTAACACGAGTTCTGTGATTAGATTTAGTACAAAAAAGTAAACAAGTTTCAATTTAAAAACCAGCTGTAAATACATACACACAAAATTGCATATGAATTTGTCTAACAGACTTAGGAACAACTTTCAGAAACCATCAAAGCTTTGAAAATTCCATTTAACTCAGAATGTCTGCTTTGCCCCAACAGACATATTAAAATAGTATTCTCTCTATTTCCTTTTTAATATTCTCCTTCACACCTAGCTAAAATTTCACCCTCTAAATACAGCAAATATGTTCTATTTCAGCACAAATGTAGTTGTACATGAAATTACAACAAAAAAGAAGAATTACATATCAATTGGAATACCCTATCTACTCTCATGCTGTTTACCTGACTGATGTATTTCTTTTAGGTGAAGTTTCTTGGAACATAATGAAGATTAGTTTTAAGGATTTTGAATGTTAATTTTCACAGTCCTTTCTTGACATCTGTTCCAATTGGTGACTATTGTGCTCAACGAGTAATTAGTAAGAGAATACAAATACTTAAAATAGAACTCTTATTTGCTTGCCAGCCATTAAATGGAGTTATGAATATACCACTTATTTATCTCACAAAGCTATTCAGGAAAAATTTAAATTCAGGCTCACTCTCCCAATGAAAATATGTACACAGCTGAAAGAGACGTGCTGTAGTAGGAAATGTTCCGCTTACATTATCTGCATTATCTTTTAGGTAAGTATAAGAATATAATACATGTGGGCCCACCTTATTATGCCACAGATCTTTCATTTAAATGGTGTTTTCCTCTCCGATTTTTAATGACTCTAAAATATGACAACCTTTCTCATCCTGCTTTCTGTCCATCTCTCCAACAAAATCTCTCCCACACAAGTCATTCCCTCGGGTATTTAATGAGCTAAAAACAGTCACAGACAGGCAGTGGTAGCTGGTGTTTACACAAACTATTCAGTGCATCATTTTCCAACCCAAAGGAATGAACTATTTTGTAAATTACCTATTTTATTTTAAATATAAATTCTCCCAGATACAGTTTTGCAAAATCATGCTATGCAGCGTAATGCTTAGCCCAGGCATAGATATAAATGTGAGCAAGGAGTTTAAGGGAAACAAACACACAAATATAAAACCACCCCCTATGCTGTTGGATTTAATTCTAGTCAGATGCTTTGATGTAGGCTAAAAAGGAAATATTTCAGAATTTTATATTAAAGCTGACTGGATGCTCATCCTTACTGAAAACAGCTGAGGGGTACGTGAAAGCAGGGTTACTTGTTGCAACTTGAAAGTCATTATTGCCATGTACCATCCCTGATTTCACTGTAAGAAAACCATGCTAATGAAGCCAAGGTCTTAGGTGACAGTGAAGCATCACCCAGGCTCCGAGTTACAGCTTTATCTGCTTTCTTTGAAAGATCTATCCTTAGAAGGGAAACTATGTGTGAGTATGAAATAGCATCTGTCTATTACCAGCACTGGAAAAGCAATGCAAATTCTGACTCATGGAAAATGATTGAAAATCAGCATCATCTCATTACAGTAATATAACATAATCTAAAATTTCCAACATGAAAGAGAAAGGGGCAGGAAAGGATATGACTAGCTGAAGTTACTAATTAATATCTGATCAGTCCCATAACTCTCCTAGTTTCCCTCTGTCCTGCAATTCAGAACAAAGACAGACTTGCTAGATGGCATGCACTACACCGGCAGAATCGTGATCAGTCTTAGGGCAACAGTAGTGCTCTAAACTCAGAGTGCCAGTCACCATGGCAGAGCTACTAGCACTCTTGTTCTCTCTCTGGGTGTGTCTCGGTATCTCTTCTCTCTGCCTATAGACATGGTCCCTGCTGGCCAGAAGAGCAGGACTATCAGATACAAGCAAGCTGATCTATCTCTATGCATCAGGACACCACTATTCATTTGCAAAGAAGAGATAGAAGGAGATAACTGTACCCGCATAAAGGAGAGGTCCCGGTTGTGCTCGATGCTGGTTATCTCCAGGTTGCCCATGACCACCTCACAGTTCTCATAGTACTTGCGCAAGGCTCGATACTGCTGCTCCAGGTCAGAGAGAGAGCTCAGCTTATTCTCTGTTCCTGCACACACTGCCAAGACAAGAAGATACACGGGGAGTTACAGAACCTTCATATGACATGTGCAATGCCACCTCCCTCAACTCTGTATTCCACACACTAGTACAATGCCCCCAGTTAAAATATTAAAATGTTATTAGGACCCTAACCCGCACACTGATGTTTGTAGTTTTATTTTTTCAGCTTTATTGAGATATAACATTGTGCAAGTGTAATGTGTACAGCATGATGATTTGATACATTTATAGATACTTTGTAGATTTATTATCTGTAGCCAGCTAACACCCCCCTATACCTTTTTTGTGGTGAGAACATTTAAAATTGACTCTTAGCAATTTCAAGTAGATAATATGATATTGTTATTTATAATCACCATGCTGTACATTAGATGCCCAGAACAGATTCATATTATAACTGAAGTGTATACTCTAACATATCCTCCATCTCCCCTACTCCAAAGGTCCTGGAAACACCATTCTTATTTCTGTTTTTATGAATCAGCTTTCTTTTATTCCACATGTAAGTAATATTACATATTTTCATTATAAATTGCAGGTGTTAATGACAGAGAGTAAGAAGCCATAAGTTCCTCAGAAACATATAGCAAGGAGATACATTTAAATAATCACACTTCCAATGAGCACATAAAACATGTAAATACATTTAATTTCTTTAAACAAAACTTTCTTTTGGCCTTATAATTCACCCTATTTTCTAACAGGGTGCATTCTACATATGAAAATAAATGAAAATCAAAAGATGATAAAAATAACATTTTTTTTCAATTTTAATTTATCTTTATTGTTGAAAGTATTACAGATGTCTCCTTCCCCTGCCCCCACTCCAACCCCAACTCACTTCTCCCAGGCCTTCACCACACTATTATCTGTGACCATGGGCTGTGATACTCCCAATTGCAAAATAAGCTGAATGCAATTTTAACATAATTAACACTTGGACTTTTAAATCAAAATAATAAACAGCTTGGATTGAAACATTTATAAACATATGCTACAAAAAAGATTGTATAATAAAATTTAACCTTTTTATATAAATAGGGCCATTACTTCATATATTCATCAATGTGCTGAGATATACTGAACTGTTAAAAAAATGATCTTTGTTTGCCATTATCTGGGGGCATGGATATTGAATCTGCTCAAATGTGAGTACATGAGTGTACAAATGTGTGCTTTTTGGTTGTGTGTGTGTGTTGATATCTTTCCTATTCTCTAGAAGTCAGAGTTTAAGTGATGGCTTTAGTTCTCATGGCTTTTATACTTGCCTGAACAAAATCTATACCATGGAATGTGCCAATCTGAGTCTTCAATGAACTGAAACACTCTATTATGGATGTTATAATAATAATATGTAAAATTTAAAAATAGGTAGTGAATAAGTCTTCTTTGAGTAAGTTATATAATGCTAGAGGCCCAGTCTATAGATTTGTGCACTGGTGGGATGGTCCCATGGCCTGCAGGGACTGGGCTGAAACCGGAAGTCCAAACACCACCTGCCGTTCCTGCCTGCTGTTCCCATTCATCCTGGCCCTGCTGCACTTGCCACAAGCTCCCACCCAGTCAGCCCTATTTTGGAGAGGCTCGAGCCACCACAGCATCACTCTCCAGCCACGAGACCTGTGTCCGCACCCTTTGGTCAGCTGAATGGTGCTCCCACTGCAGGAGCACACTAACCACCCGGGGGCAGCTCCTGTGTTGAGCATCTGCCCCCGGTGGTCGAACAGTTCAGTCACTTAGGCTTTTATATATAGACTAGAGGCCCCTTGCACACAGATTGGCGCAGAAGGCCTTCCCTGCCCTGGCTGCTGGCATCGGTTTTCCTCTGGCTCCCAGGACCCAGACCTTTGGTCCAGCCACAGTGGAGAAGCCAAGCTTGGCTGCTCTGCTCAGGCTGCAGCAGCGAGGTTTGGTTCTCTGCTCAGGCCACAGCAGAGAAGCCAAGCCTCTTCAGTCTTCAGTAATATTCAGTCTTCATTCTGCGCCTGCATATGCAAATTAACTGCCATGCCATCTTTGTTGGGTTAATTTGCATACTAATCCTGATTCGCTGATGGGCATAGCAGAGTGACACCAATTTGCATGTTTCTCTTTTATTAGTGTATTTACATATATTATTTGTGTGTGTGTGTGTATACACACACACACACACACACATAATTTAAGGAAAGATATAAGGTGTAAACTTTGAAGACACTGGAAACAGATTCTGGTAATCATATCATGTACACATTTGTGTGTCGTGTACACAGAAATGACAAAGTAGTCATGATCCCATGTGGTGTTCATTGCAATGGGATTTAACACAGAAAGAAAAAATTCTAGTGGTATCCTATCTAATAAAAGAGTAATATGCAAATAGGCATCACTTCATCACAAAGATGGCCACCCCCATAGCCGCAAGATGGCAGTGTTCATAGCCACAAGATGGCAGCACCCAGTCCGGCTCAACCCTGCCACTGAAGTGGTCAGCCTATTAGCCAGGCAGGTGGCAGGGGAGGCCGGGAGGCTCAAGGGGTAGAACAGGCAATCAGAGGGAGTTTGGGGTTCCCTGCCCAGGCCAGAGGCCTCAGGCATGGGCAGAGCAGAGCCAGTGATTAAAGGGGGCAGGGGCAGAGCCAGTGATCGGAGTGTATGAGGGTGCCCTACCCAGGCATAAGTCCTGGGCCAGAGGCCTCAGGCCTGGGCAGGGGCAAGGCCAGAGATCGCAGGGGCCTGGGCTCCACAGAGCCAGCAATCAGAGGGGCAGGGGCGGAGCCTGGGATCACAGGGGTCTGGGCACCATTGGAGCCAGCAAAGCAGGGATCTGGGGGTCCCCTTGCCCAGGCCTGTAACCTTGGCCAGAGGCTGCCAGTGGGGCAAGGAGAGAGCCAACAATGGCAGAGGCCTGGGCTCTGTGAAGCCAGCAATTAGAGGGGCTAGGGGGTCTTCTGCCCAGGCCTGCATCCTCAGCCAGAGATTACAGGCCTGAGCAGGAGTGGAGCTGATATTGGAGGGGCAGGGATGGAGCTGGTAATCAGAGTGAACTACAGAGGAAACACCTTTTCTTACTGCTCATTGGCTAAGCTCCCTGTATGCCACTGGTAATATTCTTAGTGACTTGGGTAATAAGAATCCAAAAAGGTGATCTAGGGGTTTTCCACCACACTCCTGGAGGGAAAAAATGAAGGTCCACTGCTGGAGGGTTAAGAAATGTCATATCCTGCCCTAGCTGGTTTGGCTCAGTGCATAATGCCTGGGCCTGCTGACTGCAGGGTGTGGGTTCAATTCTGACCAAGGGCATGTACCTAGGTTGCAGGCTCCTCCCTGGCCATGGCCCAGGTCAGGGCTCACACAAGAGGCAACCAATCATAGTGTTCCTCTCACTTTGATGTTACTCTCTGTTTTTCCCTTCTCTTCCACATTCTCTAAAAATCAATGGAAACATATCCTCAGATGAGGATAAAAATAAAAAGAAAGAAAGAAAGAAATGTCATATCCTATGAAAGACACATCTTGAAAATGCCTAAGGAAACTTGTCATTTTTTTCATGGTGAAGGGACTGGAGTCCGTGATGATGAAAACACCTTGGTGGCTGTGGTGACTGGCAGCAGCTGCAGCAGAGGGGTGATGGGGCTGGTGGCTTCCCCTGATTAGCCTGGTCACCTCCCACAAAGGGAGGCCAGACTGGGGCTTAGGCCCTCTCCCCAAGTGGATCAGGGAGCAGGCATAAGCAGTCAGTAGGACACCCACTGAGGGCTCCCAATATGTGAGAGGGGGCAGGCTGGGCTGAGGAAACCCCCCACCACCACCACCAGTGCACGAATTTCTTGCACCAGGCCCCTAGTATTTTAATAATTTGGGGCTACCTTAAAGCTTGCTTTTGCCTATTGACACTTTTAAGATAACAAAAGTTAGATCCAAAATTCGAAAAGTAATGTAGACCTTTAATCACATTATAAGCACATTATAAAAACAAAACACAACGTTCTCTTGTTTGGATTTCTAAAGCTCACCAAACAGTACGTTTTCTAGAAATACTCCTTTAATAGTGGAATTGGGTCCCTCTATAAGATTTATTGAAGTCCTGACCCCTGGTACTTGTGAATGTGACCTTATTTTGGAATAGGGCCTTTTTAGACGTAATCAAACTAAGTGATGATATTAGGGTTGGCCCTAATCCAATATTAGTCATGTCATTCTAAGAAGAGCAAAACACAATGTGAATACATAGGGAGACAGCCATGAGGCCACAGACTGAAAGATGGGGGTGATGCAGCTACAATTTAAGAATGCCAAGAATTAATGGTCATCACCAGAAGCAAGGAAAAGGCAAAGACAGATTCCACCCTGAGTCTCAGAGGGAGCAAGACCTTCCTGCTACTTTACTATTGGACTACTGTCCTCTTGACCGGTGAAAGAACAAATGACTTGTTTTAAAGCACTTAAATTATAATCTATGATTTTCATTTTGTTACTCTCAGCACTTTGTCATATAGATTTAGAAAACCAATACATAACCTTTAGACTATTTCTCATTGAAATTTTACATTTAAAGACATTGTAAAGATCACCTCCTCTCTCCAGGGTCCTATAGCTTATCACCTCCTAGCCATTCTCCCTTTCTCTCTTCTGGATGCCAAGTCCGTCATACAGCATAATGGAATTCATTTGTTGTTTTCGAGAATGTTGTTTTTGTAGAGTGATAATGATGGATGCAAAGACATCTAGAATCCCCAACATCCATTCTCCTCTTCCTTCACAATAACAGACAACAATATCAGCCACACATTTTACCATCCCAAATAAAGATTACATTTCTTTGCTCATCTTGGAGGTAAGAGTAGCAAGGGACTAAGTTAACACATATTCTATAATGCCTTCCTAGAACTTTATTTAAAACTTGAAGCCTGACAATGCCTCCTTTCTTCTTCACATCTTTCTCCAATCTGTTGGCTGAATTAGAAATGTGGAAGCTTAAACAGAAACCATCATATTGGACCACAAGGATGAGAGATTTGCCTTAGAGCAGGAATAGGGAATCTTCTGCCAAGGGCCATTTGGATATTTATAATATCATTCACTTAATATAAATGTATGTTGTTATGATAAAAGCTCCCTGATTTATTGAATTTTGAGTCCCACCTGCACTACCTTGGTATGGTCGCACCAAATCACTTCTTGGTCTTTTTAAGGCATTTGGGCCAGACATTCCATACTGCTGCCTTAGAGAGACTGAGAAATGAGTTAAAATAATCAGGGTTTTCATACAATGCAGAATTTACATTGTTTTATTATCATTAACATCAGGATGATGGTGAATTTTGTTCTTAGCTGCTGCAATAGTATACAAATAAATGATTAAAGTCTAGTTACATGCTATTGTTTTGACCTTAAGTAATGTTAGCAATTCTGTCTGGTTGTTTGACTGAATTTATTCAAATCGTAATGAAACAAAAATCATTCCTGAACATCTGAACATTTTACTGGTGCTGGGGGAGTTTTCATTGTTACTGAAGCCAACAAACACCAAAAAAATGAATTTCTATTGATAACTACAATAATGTCCAACACAAGGAGGAGAACGAGAAACCACTGATTTGTGTACACGATATCTGTGATCAAGATCAAAGTCCAGCTTTTTTCCCAATTCATTCTAGAGATCAAGAAACATAATAATCCATGATTTTCATTTTATTACTCTCAGCAAATTTATAACAAAATATTTGTAAATTTGTTAAATGGCTGTTGAAAAAGCTACTATTATACAATTCATGAAATACATATTTTAATTATTTCAAATTTGTCTGAAGACAAGCTTATATTTAAATGCAATTACTGATGGAAGTAATTAAGCATCACTTAATTAACTTGCTGTGCCATTTCTAAACTATATACAATGACACATTGCAATTTATGTACAACCTGTGTTCTACAAGTTTCTTTTAATTGGAAATAAAACCCTTACTTTAATATTAATATATTTAAAATCAATATGTAAACATCTAAAATGGAAAAGTTTCTAAAATATTTTGTGTATTCCTTTCTATAGAATTTTAAATTATGAGAGAAACATCTATTAATATAATAATAATGTATTTTTGCATGTGTCTCATCCTGCATATATGAGGTACTTAATAAATTATTATTAATTTGTATTACAAAAATATGTTTATATAAGAAATCCTCAAAGTCTGTAAAGTCTTTGAAGACAGATGTAATATTTTAATTATTTTGAATGTGTTAAGCTATAGAGCACGCAGTGCTTTGCAAGAAATTACCTTTTCATAATATCCATTTAATTGCTATAAACCAATTATAACTCATATTCAGACAGTATCCATTGTTCAATCAATGGTCAGTTGTGCTTTGTACATACAATATAATAAATATTTTCCAACAACAAAGTAATCCTCCATTAAACAGAAAATCTGATTTATCAGAATATTCTATTTTCCAAATATTACGGTTTTTGAAACTTTCACTACACATAGATTTTTGTCTTAGTGAGAATCTCCTTTATATTTGTTTGACGGAAGCTACATAACAGTTATATTCCTCTAAACTTTTATCTTAAAAGACAGACTTGATTTTAAAATAACTAGTTTGGGTAGATGCGTAAAAATTGTTTGTATGTGTCTTCATGTTGCCTTCACTGAATTCCTCACAACTTCCATTTGTCAATCGATTTTACAATCAAGCAATGTATACAAGACAACGCTAAAGCTATCAAGTTTCATTGATTTCACACAGCTGTTTATCAAACAGAATTGAAAATTTATTTCATCAGCCAAAACAAGTTTAACAAAATTTAGCCCCCTTTGTCAACACTATTATAAAGTCCTTAAACTATAAGCTTACAACAGTGCAAGCTTCAAATGTGCTGAATTTACATATGCTCCTTAGAGTTTTCATTCCAACTGTAACTCCAGGAGTAAAGCTATATTTGAGGCCTTGATAAAATTTCCAATTATTGTATTTGGTCTGATTCCATTGTAAATGTAGTTATAGTCGCAAACATGGTTTTTTATTCTTCTAGACTAACAATTTACATCCAGCAGTGAGTGAATTACATAATCTTCATTCAGTTAAAAAAATAAGACTATAATTAGGATTTTGAAGCATATAAAAAGGCTGATTAACAAAATTATTCACGCAGTTCATGAGGAAAATATATTAGAAGCAAAATGAAAAAAAAACATTAACAAATCTATATTAATACTAAAACTCAATATTGCTTCTAGGCTTGTTATGACTATGGAAACCAGTATTCCATTCACTAACACAAGAAAGACAAGAAGATAAATAATATTTATAATTAAATAACTTTTTGCCTAACTTTCCAACGGAATGCTTATATGAGCTATATATTAAGAAATGAATAATTATTTATCATCTACTGTTGAACTAGTATCATGACTGAATGTATATTAATAAAAATGCCATGGTCTTTTGTAATAGCTCATGCAGTTTTAAAAGGCACATAAGAAGGAAACTGTACATAAACTATGTGCATATTGTGTGTGCATCATTCATAGACTGCCTGCATCAAAATACTTAGTAACCACCCTGGGTGATATGGCTGAATGCACAGAGCATCAACTCATGCCTGAAGCATGGTGGGTTTGACTCCCAGTCAGGGGCACAGCCCTGGATTGCAGATTCCATCCCAGGCCCTGGTCTGTGTGTGCATAGCAGGCAAGCAATTGATGTGTCTCTCCACCATTGAGCTCTCTCTCTCTCTCTCTCTCTCTCTCTCACTCTCTCTCTTCCCCTCCCTCTCCCTTTCCCTCTCCCTCTCCCTCTCCCTCTCCCTCTCCCTTCCACTCTCTCTAAAAATTAATGGAAAAAATATCTTCAGTGAGGATAACAAAAAAACATAGTAACCTGCTAAAAATTATCTAAATGTTCTATCTGATTTAACACTAATAAGTACTTACTCTTAAACAAAGGTTAGCATTAAACTAGTAAACTTCCAAATATAAAATATTTAAATAGAATGTGAAAAATAGCAAACATTTTCAATGACTATTATTGAGTGCTACTATAGTTACATGGACTTGGCAAGATTTGGCAACTCTGTGTTCAAAATGCATCTGAAATGGGGCCAAATTTACCACTTCCACTACAATGATTTACTACAAACTACCCCCAGCTATCTCTCCAATGGACTTCGATGGTATCCCTCCTAACCAACTCCCTGGAATTCCTACTTCTCCCTATTAGTGAGTTCCCCACACGGAAATCGGAATGATCTCTTTAAAAACATAAATCATTCACATTACTTCTTTATTAAAAACAATCCTTGGCTTCTAATCACACTTATTATAAAATCCAAACTTTGCACCATACCCAGTAAGAATGTATATTCAGATCTTTGCTCACTCTTTCAAAAAAGCCTCCTCTGACCACATTATCTAAATAGGTACGAGGTGCCCATTCACCATGCTCTGTCTCTGTTGCCCTTATTTTGGTTTTTACTGTTTATTATACATGTGTTTGTTTATTTGTTTATTATATGTCTCGCTATTAGGATTGAAGCTCCGCAGTTCACAGGTACTTTCTCTTTTCAACATCTAGAAGAGCTGACATATAGTACACTTTCAGTCAATATTTATTGAATAAATAAAAGGACTTTGGAGTCATTGAGAACCATACATAAACCAGAATCAAATACTGATTCCTCCATTTTCATTATGTATAAATGATTTTAGCGAGGAAGGGAGAAAGGGATAGAAACATCAATGATGAGAGTGAATCACTGATTGGCTGCCTCTTGCATGCTCCCCACTAGGAAATGAGCCCGCAGCCCAGGCATGTGCCCTGACCACAGGGATTAAACCATGACATCCTGGTTTGTGGGCCCAGGCTCAACCACTGAGCAACACTGGGTAGGCTGATTCCTCCATTTTCAAAAGCTGATTGAACTTGAACAACTCACTTTACCACTTGGAGTCTCCCTGTCTGTATCTACAAAGTGAAATTTTGTGTTGAGTATTCTTAACAGAACCCAGCTATAGAGGTTAAAAACACAGGAGCTAAAGCTCAATGTCTAGCATTAAAATCTAGCTCAATCGCTGACCTGCAATGTGATAGTGGGCAAGTTACCTAGATTCTCCGTCATTCTATTTTCTCATCTGCACAGGGACATAATAACAGAACCACTTCATAAGGCTGTTGTAACAATGAACTAAGTCAGTGTTTGTAATTTGCTTTGAATAATGTCTGACTCACTGATAGAGTTAACTATTGTAACTCATTTAAATGTATAGTGCATGGTGTGTACATTATGCAGTATTTTAAGTCAAATTAAAGTACAAGGCTTGAAATCAGTCAACAAAAAGGAATGAGCACTCAGCAAGAACACTTAATGTCAGGATCCCTTGGCTCCAACACTTTCTAACTTGTAAACTTGTAAATACATTGTTTACCCATATTTTCAGAAAAAAAAATCACTTCTATTGTCATGGTAAACAACCTGCTTCCCAATTTATAATGGTCTGGCCCTCTAGCAACTTCAGTGCAAAACTATAGCTAATTTGTCTACAAATGTCAGGTGGTCAAAATAATCTGCCCACTATATATATTAAATCTTGATGATTTTTCTCCCAAACGTGGCTTCATTGCTAAATCCTTGTAATTTATAATTAGTTCTTATTTGATTTCCTTAATTTATCCAGTCTTCAATCATATCATTTTATTTTGCTTTCTTGGCTGATACTAGTCAGTCTTTCTAGGATAACTGCTTTTAATTAATAGGTATAGCAGTCATGCCTCTCTTTCCTAACTTTCATGAAATGCTTTCCTTGGCCTAGAATTTCTTGTATCATTTTAGATGTTCCAAATATGGCTTTACTAGGTTTTTACTTTGGATTTGAATATTTTAGTTTATAATGTACTTTTAGCTACTTTTGAAAAATAAAAAGGTTTTAATTTATTAGAGTGACTTATTAATGAATTCCAAATACTGAACCATTCTTATATTCCTGGAATGAACTATACTTAGTACTCACTCATTATTCCATTAATACACTTCTAGGTTTATGCTTTTATTTAATTTGTAATTTTTTGAATATTAAAAGTACCTATTAATGATTTTAAAATATTTGTATCAGATGACATTACACATAAAACAATAAATAATGGAAATTGATTTAAACAGGGTGGGGCAAAAGTAGGTTTATAGTTGTGACTATGCAAAACAGTTTATTCTAGTATTATTATTTATTAACTATTGTATTATTTTCCATATAAATAGCTATAAACCTACTTTTGCCCCACCCTGTATTTCACACATTTTGCATTTTATATAACTAACTTGAAAAGTATTAAAGAAAAATATTTGCACCAAAATAGTAATTTTTTTATAATTTACATTACATAAAACCAGATACAAAATAATTTTCAATGTAAATAATAAGTAACCTTTAAAACAAATGTGACCCTCTAGTGTATTCTTTGAATCTTTATCTTTTACCACTGTTTTTATTGACCCCTAAAATAACAAGACAGGATATTAAGTAAAACACTTTCTAAATGGTTCGTGAGACAAATGAAAATGGCATTTGGCATCATAGACCTTCACTGATAGATCTGTAGCTAGAGAAGACACTGGCTTTCTATACCATAGACTGATGAGAGCTAGTGTATAGACTATATACTTGTATGTGCTGATCCATTTAAAATCCAACTGAACTCTATTCTTCCTCTTTTGTTTATTTATTCGAGTCTCTAGATGTCCTCAAAGTTGCTTAAACTGCTAAACTATATTGCAAGGGAGAGCAAGCTCATCATTGGAGATTATAAAAATATGATAGATTTAAAAATTATACAAATGATATGCTTTGTGAGTAGTCCCCTCTAATCTAGCTTTCCCATATAAGAGGTTATTCTTATAATTATTTTGTCATTTTGTATTTCAAAGATTAGCTTAGTAAAATTAAAATAACTGCAGACAAATTTAAAAGACCATCAAAACTGACTTGTAACTGCTCACATATAAATTTTCATTCCTGTTACTAGTTTCCTTATTTTATTTTATTTTATTTTATTTTATTTTATTTATTTCTTAAATTATGTCTCCTAAAATCCTCATGATGAAAGCTTAAAAACATAATAGAAACACTTCACAGATTTAGAAATTATATTTCTGTCATGTACCCTTGGAAGACATACTACATCCCCCTTACCCACTATGGCCACAATTCCCTCCCTGCTGGTTTTGTTTTCTTTTTAAATCATCTTTCGCACCCCCCTTCCCCTCCCAAACACGAAGAGCACTTCTTATTTACTTCGTAGTATTTTGTTTATTGTGAATGTGCTGGGTCCTTAACTTTAATGTAGGTACTGGACTTGACAAGCAATTAAAGCAAACAATTTCCACTCATCAAGGCTGCCAAATTAGCCATCCGCCATCTGCCCCATCATCTGGCCCTCCTTGAAGTCTTGCTGTGAATCTGGATGCACTCACTCAGAATGAGAGGGACCATGCAAACCTCCAAACTGGTGAAATGCCCCTGGGAGCTGAGTGTGTAAACATGAGCAACCATCTTTCTGCTCTAGATTATCATGCCTTCAACCATGCCCTCGTGCATAATAAAAACCAGCCTGCCGGTGACGCCTTATCAGTGTGAGACCTTTGTCACGCACTCCAACCCAGGTGGCAGTTCGTGGGACATCTTCCCCCTGTTAGAAGTATTTAAAGGAGGACATTAGACTAGATGTTCTTCATGTGATGCTGGTTCTTACATATCAAGGCTGGTTTCCTAAAAAATAATAACTATGTAACTTAAGAAAAGGACGAGGGCCTTTCCACTGTCTTGGTTTGAGGATGAAGCATCCTTTTTTATTCTTTCCATCAGCAAGTGTTCATTTGGCTGATAACATGAAACATAATGAGTGCTTCCTGGGGACATTCAGGCAAACTATATCAAAACTGAGCAACAGCAAGTGGGAGTGGGCCTATTGTCACCCACATGCTCTTCTTTCTCAAGGGTCCTCTTCTTTAAGGCATTCGTTCTCCAACCTAAGGCTGCTCTGGGCGACGGGTGCCCTGGCACAGACGCAGTAAGATGCCAGTCTTCTGGGTGAAATAAGGTCATGCGAAGTGGGGCACATGGTTTGGCCATCTGACTGGAGGCTGCGTTTCCCCCCCATATGTCCCCTAGTTCTCAGCCTTTTTGCAGTGATTAACCCATGAAACCATAAGCAGAGGCCTTGATCCACTGTCCAGGACCAGTTATCCAAACTGGCTCATTCAAGGTAAAGTTGTACCACAATAACTAAACAACACTTCAAATTAAAAACCAAACCAAAAAAACAACAACGTGTGCTATTGCTAGACGTGGGGTAGGAGGAAGGGGTGCCGGGGACAATGTTTTGACTGAAGATCCTCTGCTGTATCTTCAGTTAATGTGCATGTAAATCCTAATCTGAGACCACCCTCTAACAAGATTTTTGGAAGTTTTTATTTGGAATTCTTTGTCACATAATCTTCTTGGATAACAAAAACAAACAAATAAACAAAACACTCAACTAATACTGATATAGACTACATAATAAAATATGTCAGGTTGTAATTTACTTTAAATGGTTTTCTCATAATGCAAAGTCTGTTATTCTGGAGATCAGATTCTATAATCTCTAGTACTTTGGTCCCTTTAAAAAAATTTTAATGAGCTGGAGCTGTGGGTATTTATTTGCACATTATCACCAACGGTAATTTGTAATTAGGTGTTTGATAGGAGACAGAAATCGCTAGATTAATCTCTGCCACTCATTCATTCTTTCTGGCGTGTATTTATTCAGCAAAAGTTAATTGAGTAACCACAATGGGTGTGGCCTCAGGCTAGGTGTGTAAGAAATCTTATCTTATATAATAAAAGGGTAAAATGCAAATTGACACTAACAGCAAAACAACTGGGGATGACTGGTCACTATGACACACATTGACCACTAGGGGGCAGAAGCTCAATGCAGGAGCTGGCCCCCTGGTGGTCAGAGCACTCCCACAGGGGAAGCTCTGTTCAGCCACAAGCCAGGCTGATGGCTGCCAGCACAGAGGTGGTGGCAGGAGCCTCTCCCACCTCCTCAGCAGCACTAAGGATGTCTGAATGCAGCTTAGGCCTGCTCCCCACTGGCAAGTGGACATCCCCCAAGGGCTCCCGGACTGCCAGAGGAATGTCTGACTGCCAGCTTAGGCCCGATCCCCCCATGGAGCAAGCCTAAGCCAGCAGGTGGACATCCCCTGAGGGGTCCCAGACTGCAAGAGGGTACAGGCCAGGCTGAGAGACACCCTCGCCTCGCCCCCCCTCCCCCCCAGTGCACAAATTTTTGTGCACCGGGCCTCTAGTAATAAATAAGATCCATGTCTCAAATGTATAATATTTTCTGATAAGAATCTTATAAATAATAATACACAAATTTAGTTAAGCTGCTAGTAAAGATAACTTTTCCTGACTTTGATTCATGCCAATAAACAAGATTCACAAGGTCAAAATTCATCTTATCTGCAATAAAATATGAATCAGAAAAGATATGTCATTGTGTGTAATACAATGTGGACATCACTTGTGAGAAGCAATTTTCCAGGAGGCCTTTCTCTGTAACAGTAGTAAATGATGTTACACATATATCCAGCATCATCTGTGTGTGAAGAAATACCATACCTCACAAATGCTTTTTTCAGTTAGCCAGGTTCATTCTTATCTCTGACTGGGTTCTCATTTACTAGTCAAGAAGACAAAAGGAAATTTGTCTGATAGGTAGATTTATTTTTCATAACCATATGTTCCATTGTATACCGAACTGTATGACTCAACATGTGAGTTTTTCTCTTTTGATTTCTTTCTTTCTTTTTATTTAAATTAAATATAAGATATTATAGTTTTGAGATATTGCCAAGACATGCCACCACTAATCTGGCCAGCAACTTCCCTACTTATTCCACAGTCTTAAGGTTTGGTTAATGGTCATCTGATAATACTTAGTCACTTAATTTGGACTTATCCCCTTCTCATTTTCTATTCCATATTGAATAAAGAAAAGAGGTGCAAATGTAGCCAGTTACTCAGATAAAAATCTAGTCAGCCTACCCCTCTCTTTTCTAAAACCACTAATCTAAGTCACACACAATTCCCATAAGCTCTATCTTCAGAATGTCTAGGGGACCTTCTGGGCATTCTGTCAACCATATCTGACTAATATAGCTGTACTTCAAGTCTCCATAGCTTCTATATGATACTGCAATATGCTTCCCTCTATGTTCCTGCCTGCCTTCTAGTCTTCTTTGTCTATTCTATATCAAATATATTGTATATCCTTTAACCCTTAATCCAAATCACTTATCTCCTTTGTCCAAATATCCCCCAATGGTTTCTCATGTTAATCAGAATGTAAAAATCTTTATGTTGATCTATAAGAACCTCATGCAGCCCTGCTCCTTTCCTGTTGTCATTTCCCATGATGTCTGACCACAGGACGATCTTGCTTATTGTTAAACATCTCTACAAGTTTCAAAATATGTATTACCAATATATGAATTTGTCTCATGGGAGAGTAACAGACTGGCATTGGTCTGTGTATGGTACTCTGAATAGTGCTTTTCTAAAACATTACACTTTATACTTATCACTTCTGGACATATTATATCTTTATTTAGACTATAAGCTCTATAAGGATAGGAAATCTATTTTGTTTACTAATATCTATAATAATAAAAGCATAATATGATAATTAGACTGGACATCCTTCCAGATGAAGGCAGGGCTGTGAGGGAAGTCTGAGTCCCGGGTACCTACCAGCAGCCAGAGGGAAGCTTGCCTGGGTCCTAGGTTCCAGAGGGAAGCTGGTGCCATCAGCTGGGGGGAGGAAGGCCTACTCTTGCATGAATTTTGTGCATCGGGCCTCTAGTATAGATATAATTTCTAACTACTTGTCCCATAAAAGGCATCTGATAAATATTTAATGAATAGAGCCTGGTGCATGAAATTCATGCACTGGGGGTGAAGGGGGGTCTCAGCCCAGCCTGCCCCCTCTCACATATTGTGAGCACTCAGGGGGTGTCCTACTGACGGCTTAGGCCTGCTTCCTGTTCCCCTTGGGAAGAAAGTCTGTCCTCTTTTTGTGGGAGGTGACCAGCCTGATCAGGGGAAGCCACCAGCCCCATTACCCTACTGTTGCAGCCACTGCCAGTCACCACAGCCACCAAGGTGTTTTCATCAACACAGACTCCAGTCCCTTCACCATGAAGAAATAACAACTTTCTTTAGGCATTTTCAAGATGTGTCTTTCATAGGATATGACATTTCTTTCTTTCTTTTACTTTTTATTTATCCTCACCTGAGGCTATGTTTCCATTGATTTTTAGAGAATGTGGAAGAGAAGGGAAAAACAGAAACATCAAAGAGAGAGGAACACTTTGATTGGTTGCCTCCTGCATATGCTCTGACCTGGGCCCCGGTCAGGGAGGAGCCTGCAACCTAGGCACATGTCCTTGGTCAGAATTGAACCCAGACCCTGCAGTCAGCAGGCTGAGGAATTATGCACTAAGCCAAACCGGCTAGGGCAGGATATGACATTTTTTAGCCCTCCAGCAGTGGACCTTCATTTTTTTCTCCAGGAGTGTGGTGGAAAAATCCTAGATCTCCTTTTTGGATTTTTATTTCCCAAGTTACTAAGAATATTATCAGTGGCATACAGGGAGCTTAGCCAATAAGCAGTAAGAAAAGGTGCTTGCTCTGTAGTTCACTCTGATCACCAGCTCCACCCCTGCCCCTCCAATCTCAGCTCTATCCCTGCCCAGGCCTATAACCTTTGGCCCAAGATGCAGTCCTGGGTAGGGGACCCCAAAGACTCCTGCAATCACTGGCTCTGCCCCTGCCCAGGCCTGCAGTCTCTACATGAGGATCCTGGCCTGGTCAGGGGACCCCCAGGCTCCTCTGATCATGGGCTCTGCCATTGCCCCACTACAGCCTGTGGTCAAAGTTCTAGGCCTGGGCAAGAGGACCCCCAGACGCTTGCATTGCTGGCTCCACCCGTGCCCAGACCCCTGCAATTGCAGGCTCCACCCCTGCCCCACTGCAGCCTCTGGCCAAGGCTGCAGGCCTGGGCAGGGGACCCCCAGACCCCTGCTTTGCTGGCTCCACTGGTGGCCAGAACCCTGCGATCATAGACTCTGCTCCTGCCCAGGCCTTGAGATTGAGGACTCCACCCTTGCCCCACTGCAGCCTCTGGCCAAGGCTACAGGCCTGGGCAGGGGACCCCCAGACCCCTTCTTTGCCGGCTCCACCAGTGTCCAGACCCCTGCAATCACAGGCTCTGCCCCAGCCCCTCTGATCACTGGCTCTGCAGAGCCCAGGCCCTTGCGATCTCTGGCTTTGCCCCTGCCCAGGCCTGAGGCCTCTGACCCAGGACTTATGCCTGTGGCACCCTCATACCCCTCCAATCACTGGCTCTGCCCTTGCCCATGCCTGAGGCCTCTGGCAAAGGCCTCTGACCTGGGCAGGGGACTCCTAGCCACCTCTAATTGCTTCTTCTGCCCCTCGGGCCCCCACCTCCCCTGCCTGGCTAACAGGCCTGACCACTTCAGTGGTGGAGCTGAGCTGGACTCGGTGCCACCATTTTGTGATTATGGGTGCCGCCATCTTGTGGCCATGGGGGAAGCCATCTTTGTGATGGAGTGATGCCTAATTTGCATATCACTCTTTTATTACATAGGATGTGGCTATGGGCGCTGCCAACTTGTGTCTACAGGGGTGGCCATCTTTGTGATGGAGTGATGCCTAATTTGCATATCACTCTTTTATTAGATAGGATTGGATAAATGGATGGATGGTTATTGAAGTGTTAGAATTTCTAGCTCATATGTAAACTAAATGTGATTTATCAGAGTGTTATACATTAAACAATCTTTAAAGATTATCAAGTCCAGTTTATACATACATATGAGAAAGCAGAGTCAAGATATGTTAAAGTGCTCAACTGAGGTTAGATAGCTAGTCAGGGGCAGAAAGGGAATAGACCTTCGTTCCAGGCTAAGGGAACATGCAGAGTGCCTCATGTTATGTTGAGGGCTTCGTGAAACTGTCCTGCTTATGGAAAGGGCTCCCAAGCACACTGTTGTGCAGCCAGTAGAAAAACAGTGCCATGAAAGGGTGCTTCAGAGTACCGTCTGAATACCGCTAGTTGATTATATAATCAGAAAAATGTGTCCTTAGCAACATCTTTTTATTTTAATTCCTGGTTAAATAAAGTTAAATGTAGCTTTTAAAAAGGAAACTTTTTTTATAAAGAGTCTGTTTAATAAAAGCATGCATTACATGTGTACAGAAACTAATATTACATGATTAACATAATCTTGTAAAAATTCCAATCAAATTATGTACTTCAATCATACTTTTAATATACTACTGAAAGTTAAAGAAACTTGTGAAGATTATTTTGTAAACAAAAGAATCTTTCTGTAATGCAAATAACCCCCTTAATTTGACTGTTTAGTAAATTCTAATTTCAAAGATCATGTTTACTTAAATATATGCACACCTGCAGTTGCACTTAACAATTATACGATATTAATGTCAGTGGATTTGATTATCAAATTTTTCTTTTGGCTATTCTTATAGTTAATAGCATTTATAAAGTGTTGTATAACTTATAAAGCAGTTTTCTTCATATTAACTTTTTTGACCCTAAATATATTTAAGAGATTATTTTGTAAGAGCCAAAATTATTAGATTAAGTGCCAGGAATTTAATCTTTGGGTATCTTGGAAAACATTAACTTTTGGGAAAGGTGTTCTGAACTTTTTTAAATCTAGCAATGATAAACATCACCACCAATATCTTTACATTGATATTACAAATGTAAGAAATAGCACAAAGGCATTAGGTAAAAATCAGTTGATTAAACTTTTCTATTCTCATGGAAAAAGTGAGAGGGGACAAGAAGATCAACTGATTGGATTACAAGCCTGTTTTCCTCTTCTTTGCACATTGTTCAAACAGAAGTTAATCGGAAACAGGAAAATTAACTAGAAATCAATTAAGGATAGAAAACAGATTTGAGCATTATTGCAACCCTTGTCATCAGGGGCTTCTGTTGGATATGGACCAAATTTTTTTCTAAAATCATAACTTTACTTCAGCATGAATTCTCAAATACGTTTCACTACCATTTACACACATGAGGCCTTCTTCTTTGGAGATTATGTTAAATGTTACCAATTCTTCATTACCTTTTGAATCAAGTTCTAGTCACCTGTTTGTTATTCAAGACTTTCCATGAATTGAGATCCTGCTAAAATATCCATTCAACCTAATCCAAAGCTATTTTTCCAAACAACTCTTCAAAATAATCAAAAGATGCTTTAAATGTTATCCATCACTCAACTCAGACAGAACTGCTCCTTTACTTTTTAATTGGCTCCTTCCACCTCACCATGAATACTCCCAAGGAGTTTAATAAAATTCATATCCATCACTATCTCCAACACCGGCCTAAATAATTTTTATGTCTTTTAAATAACTCTTCACTCAATTTACATTTCCCTAAAATTTACATACCAAATTTATTTTATTTTTATATTTTCTATGTTCTATTATTACTAGTTAGGAAGATCAGATACAGTACAAATATTTGTAGGTTTTAACCTAAACAGTTTACTGTGACCCAAACAGAGCAAATAATAACAGCAAAATTAACAGGTGCAAGAATATAAAGTAAGACACTGGACTTAATATCGCTTAAATCTATAATATATTTTTAAATTTGTGTCTTAGTGTTTTTCTTATTTAACAGTTGATATCTCACATTTATATATACACCACTTTTGTGGAAGTAAAAAAAGTCTTTTAATTGAATGCTTACCTCAGCAACCTTCTATAAATTTAAGAATTTTTGTTTTGTAAGCATATGTCAAAATTTTCTGAGTTCTTTTAAAAAGTATGAGTTCATACATAAATGCATTTTCATTGTCCATGTATATCATCATTTAAAAACTGTGGTAATAACAGCAAAAAAAACCTCTACACTACAGAAAAATTTGAGCAGGTTTCTCAAGCTCCTCTTACTCCTAAAGTTTGAATGGTATTTTCATTTCCCAGAGATAGATACACTAGTGATTGCAAAATTACTATTCATTCATATGCTATTAGAGCCTCCTTGTACCTCATGAATATACCATCATATTCCTCAGTAAACAATATTTGGTACCAAATTATATTAAATTTCAGGATTATTTAGTATAAAATTAACTTTCTTTCAGCATCAAAAGTATTTCTTATGCCATCCTAAAATTGCTTCACCTTTACAGGAACTAAAGATAAGGGAGGAAGACCATAATAATAAATAAAAGACTATAATAATAAAAGTGTAATATGCAAATAGACTGAACCACCAAACAGCAGCCAGACCATCAGGACGATCTTCTGGACTGCCAAGGTATGACACCCACTGGCACCAGGGCAGCCACGGCAGCTGCGATGCAACTGGTTATGGGCCCAGCCATCACCCCACTATCGCCCTACAGAGGGAGGCCCAGGCTACCTGGCTGGTGGTGCTGTGGCAGGTAGCCTGGGCCTGCCTCTGCAGGGGCAATCCATCACAGAGCCCTGGTGGGCAGGGCCTACCTCTTTGGGGCAATCGATTGCATGGCTCACAAACTATGAGAGGGCACAGGCTGGTCTAAGGAATACCTCCTGGAGTGCACAAATTTCATGCACCCGGCCTCTAGTTGCTTATAAATGCCTCTGAGGACTTTGTTACACATTGCTATCCAGTCTTCCTGTGACAAAACAAAACAAAACAGAAAGCTAACTAATGTTAGAGATGCCCAGTCCACTTACTCAATAACTTGCTACCTAATGCAGCCAACTCAATAGCCAAGTGTACAAGCTTGGCTCTGCCCATGCTGCCTTGAGCCCTGTAGCCAGCACACAATAAGCACAATTGCCTGGACTCTTTCTCTGGTACCTTCTAATTCCTATGTTCTTACTTCTTCACTTTGCTGACCTGTTTTAGAACTTTCAACTTTCTGATTATTTCTCCTCTTCTCTTGCAACCTTTAAAACTGTCCCCATATTAATCCAGTCCCCTTCTCAGCACTGTTCTGGAAACCTCTGCTTGAATTGGCCCTACCCTAACTCAGGCCCAATGAGCCTGCTCCTAATCTACACCCATGGGGACCCCAAGGGGAGAATCCACATACGCTTCTAGGTGGTCTCCACTGGGGGGCCAGGTTACTGCTTCCTTTCTCATCAAGGAGGTGTGATGGAAACCTGAACTTTCATTTGGCTTCACCTTATCTGGGCATACAGATACACCATGGTTTGACTTAGCTCTGGCCAATATCTCCAGCTTTGGACCTAAAAATTTAGCTAAAGCAAGTAATTAATTATTCATTCTAGTGCCAGCTCTATTTTTAGACTGGGCTCCTTAATAACAAAGTACACACCTTGTCTGTTATCCTGAATCGTCACCGACTGGGAATTGCTTTGCTAGTTTTTATTCAATTTTCTGCCTTCTGTTGATATCACCCTATTTTCAACCTCAAAATTTAAAAAAAAAAAAAATAGGCAAATGCCAAAAGCGGTTGACAACAGAAATCTAGAAGCATATGGTACTAAGTTCATAAAAAGAAAGAAAGAAAGAAAAGCAACCCTTAGCTAAGTAATATTCTTCATTTAAAAACATGTACCGTTGCTTCTCTTTCTTGTTTGAAAAGTCGGCCCACTCAAGGGCCAAGTGTCGCCGGGGGACTCTCACTTGCAGAACGCATTGTGTTGGCTCAGAAGCAGTGAAATTCCATAGCAACAGGAGCAACACTTAAACTTCTCCAGGACTCCTCCATTATTTATCTCGGAACAGCCAGGGGGCTTTTTTGCAGAGAGGCCCCTAACTACTGCAAGCATTCACTCTAGTTAATGCTTCTTAATTAACATTGCACAAACACCGATTCTGTATGTGCAGTGAAGTCTTTGTACGCCCAGGATTTGCTTTCTCAATAGATGAGGAACTGTGTGTGCCAGGATGGTGGGCCAGATTTCCCTTCCCCACCCCCATTCTCCCTCAACACCCGAGGATTGCAGTTCAAAAAGACATAGGTTAAAATAGGATAAAACTGATATGGGACTA
>PVJC01023780.1:0-26122 GCA_004026665.1 Murina feae | reverse complement strand
TGGCCACAGCTCAAAAAAGAGAACAACATACAGGGGAGGGCAAGAGTCTGAGAGATCAACATAGAGGGGGTGCCTGCTCCAAGCCTCCACAGTGTGCCTGGTGGCAGGTCCCCAGCAGGTAGACACACACAGGAGGACTGCTCCGAGCCTCAGATGCGGCTGGGGGCAGGTCCCCAGTGGCCACACACACACACACACACACACACACACACAAAAGGCGCCTGGCAGACTGGGGCCATCGTAGGACATCCACTGAGGGGTCCCAGACTGTCAGAGGGCACAGGCCGGGCTGAGGGACTCCCTCCACCCCGAGTGCACAAATTTTTGTGCACCGGGCCCCTAGTTTTTTAATAAAACTAAATAAGCACCTATGACCCAGCAATTCTATAATGTATGTGATATGCATGTGTAATTAGTTGCATGTGCATGTGATAAAGCAAAATTAGCAATTCTATAATGTACTCAAGAGATATGAAAATATACTACTACAAAGACTTATATAAGAATGTTTACAGCAGTTCCGTTCCTAATAGCAAAAAACTTGGGACAGCCCAAGTGTTCAAATGGAAAGAAGCTTAAACT
Source organism: Murina feae (assembly GCA_004026665.1). Lineage (NCBI taxonomy): Eukaryota > Metazoa > Chordata > Mammalia > Chiroptera > Vespertilionidae > Murina > Murina feae. The sequence continues at coordinate 25,540 of PVJC01023780.1, read as the reverse complement.
GATTTAAGTATCCTATATAATGAAAGGGTAATATGCAAATTGACCCTAACAGCAGAACGACTGGGAATGACTGGTCACTATGACACACACTGACCACCAGGGGGCAGATGCTCAATGCAGGAGCTGCCCCCCTCGTGGTCACTGCATTCTCACAGGGGGAGCTCTGCTCAGCCACATGCCAAGCTGACGGCAGCTAGCACAGCGGTGGTGGTGGGAGCCTCACCCACCTCCTCATAAGCATTAAGGATGTCTGACTGCAGCTTAGGCCTGCTCCCCGCTGGCAAGTGGACATCCCCTGAAGGTTCCTGGGTTGAGAGAGGGCACAGGCCAGGCTGAGGGAGCCCCCCAAGTGTACAATTTTTGTGCATCGGGCCTCTCGTCTATATTATAAAAGGCCTGTGGGCCTAACGCTATAACGACCAAAGACTGACGCAGGTGGGCAGGGCTGTGAGCATCTCAAGGCCAAGGGTTGGCGGGGGCCACATGATTTCACGTGCTGGGCTTCTAGTATTTATAATAAAACTTAGCAATAAAAAAATGAAATATTGATACATGTAACACGAGTGGATGTTTAAAACATCATGCTGAAAAAAAATTTATATCAATCAGTACAGAATCTATGATTCCAATTATATGAAATTCTAGAATGGGCGAAAGTAATCTATGGTGGCAAAAAAAAATCAGAACAATGGTTATGTGAAGGCAGGAAAAGGAAGGGATTGACTCAGAACTGGTGATAGGGAACTGGGTTTCCTAGGTATAGGCATCTGTTAAAATTCAAATGGTCCATTTAAGATTTCTGTATTTCACAGTATATAAATTTTAACTCAAAAAAGCGAACAATCAAATATTGAATTTTAGTTAATGACATACATGCTGAAATGTATTGATATCTGCAACTTAAAAATGCATAAGATGGACTGATGACTAAAGGGTTAGTTGCATATGCATGTGATAAAGCAAAATTAGTAAAATGTTAACTTTAGAACCTAGTTGGTGTGTATATGAAATGTTCATTGTGTAATTTTCTCAATTTTTATGTTTGAATATTTTCATTGTAAGTTGGGAGAGGGGAGGAAAAATACTCAGGAACTTAGTATTATACTCTGCCAGTCTTAAGCAAAACACAGAAACAACAAAAAATGTAACAGCTTTTCTAATAATGGTGCATTTGTTTGCCAGAATCTGAACTTTAAAAGAATTCCTTCCCCATTCCCTTTATTTTAAGAAAAGTCAATACAATAAAATAACCTTTCCAAAGGATAGAAATGACAGGATATCGAACCACAGATAGATTCAACAAATCAGTGTTTTATTTCACGCTCAATCTAAAATTAAGAAAGTTACTTCTTTACTCACCAGATCATTAGCTTGATCTATTGTAAAAACATTGTTGTTTACTCTATTACCAACTTCAATATGTGCATCAAAGAAGAAAGTTACTTCTTTACTCACCAGATCATTAGCTTGATCTATTGTAAAAACATTGTTGTTTACTCTATTACCAACTTCAATATGTGCATCAGCTAAAGATGAAATAAGCTGTTTACACTCATTCTGCATTCGTGTGAATGGGACGGCGATTTCATCATAATATAAGTGTTCTGAAAGGATATCAAGTAAACGTGGCTGCACAGTTAGCGTAACAGATGTACACTCCTAAAATATAACAGACAACAAATATTCAGAGCAAATAAACATAATTCTAAAGATGTATAAATCTTCACTTGCAAACTACCAAGTTCTAAATTCCTGATTTTCAATTTATGTTATCTCCTAAACAACATCGTTAGTTGCACAGAGAAAAGGTATCACACCCAAACTACTCTAAAATTTTAATATGAATGACTACAGGACATGCACACGGAACTATTAAAGTTCCATTACATTTGTCAACTAATTACTGTTAATTTACTCTGAATTTATTCCAAGTTTACATCTATATAGCACAGATTTAAAAATACATAACTATAAAAAGAAATCAGTCAGATAAGAACACTTAGCATGCACAAAAAATGTTATTTAAAAACTCATTATTAGATTTCTTAACAGTCGAACCCATAGCTTCACATGCCATACTATAGAAATGGGTATATAATTTAAAAGCTACTTACCTGCCCCCAAATTTAACTAACCCTTCCCACTCTGTCTGGTTGTTGCCTGCCCCAACCAGAAGGGGAATGGCCTCAGTGGTGAGACATGAGGGGTTCTGTGGGATCTGGGTGATCAGCCTGGGCTTCACAGAGTAAATCCAGAGAAGCTCTGTGAGGGTCCAGAAACCGAACTGTCAACACTTGCTGCTGAGTCTGAGAGGCATAAAAACACAGCATCACTGCCTCTCCAGCACACTGAGTCCTGCCTAAAAACAGATGAGCCTTGCTTTTTCCAGAAGCAAAACTGGGGTCTCAGTTGCAATAAAGCATGGCTCAATTACTTTTGGGCACACCTCTGACAAAATGCTAAGAGGCAGTATAATAAGCAACTCTCACAGCAAGTGCAGACAGTTAAATTTCCAGAATTCCAATCAATGGAATAAACAAAGCCAGCAGGAAGTTTCTTTAATTTACAGAAGCAATTCTTACACAAAGTCATACATCTTACTAGAAGTTAAAGGGTCTATAGGATATGGATTATTTGGAAACAAAGATTTTTGGTTTGAATGTGATTATTCTTTGTGTGACCAAAAATTCTGCCCTTGTTAGAATACTCATACAAATGGATCTCTAGTACTCAAAGCCTCTTATCTTTGGTAGTTTTCAGTGATATCTGAGAGAGAGATACAGAATAAATGACCAATAGTTTCTGAACTGCTTCCATACATACACATGTTTTATTAGGAGGGATGCTGCTTTTTTAAAACATATTTTTAATGATTTCAGAGACGAAGGAGAGGGAAAGAGAGATAGAAACATCAAGGATGAGAGAGAATCACAGTGCCCCACACCTTAGGGATCAAGCCCACAACCCAGGCACGTATCCTGACCTGGAATTGAACCCTAACCTTCTGGTTCATAGGTTGATGCTCAACCACTGAGCCATACCAGCTGAGAGGAGGGACATTTCTTAACAAATAGTAGAACAAGAGTAAATGTTAAAGCCCTAACCAGTTTGGCTCAGTGGATAGAGCGTCGGACTGAGGGGTCCCAGGTTTGATTCCGGTCAAGAGCATGTACCTTGGTTGTGGACACATCCCTGGTGGGAGATGTGCAGGAGGCAGCTGATTGATGTTTCTCTCCCATCGATGTTTCTAGCTCTCTATCCTTCTCCCTTCCTCTCTGTAAAAATGAAATCAATAAAATATATATTTTTTTAAAAGAGTAAATGTTTAAGTACAGGCATAACTAGTAGTCTCAGATATAAGACTAGGAATTCTAAGAAAAAAGTCCAGGGTTAAAGGCAAATGAAAGACAAACCATGTTTCAATATAATCTGAAATACTTTTTTGTAACTGTTGGATTTTTATACAGAGAAAATTTTCACTTTTCTGTTTATAAAATATAATGAAAATAATCCTAACTGCTATTGAAAATTTACTTAATATAATTTCATTTCTTTTTGAGCAAAATCTTACCTTTTGTAAAGCAGCCCATTCACAGATTACCAAAGCAACACTAATTCTCTGTAAGGCAGATTTGGAGTTCAAATGGAAGAGTAGTAACTGGCCAAGGGATTCAGCTGGTTTAATTTCCTGGGTTACTACATTTACACCTGGATCACAAATACAGCAACAAAGTGCTCCTAACAACCTAAAAGGGAGAAAAAAGAAGTTACTATACAAGTTATTTGAGGTAAAGTTTCTCCTACTGAAACTAACTTTTCCCAAAAAGACATAACTCCACTCTTACCTTCACTAAAATGTATAAATCCTATTTAAAACTTCAAAAAATTAAATTTTCTTACATGTTAATTTTTTTTTCCTTTGTAAGTAGTGTGATGGAGGAAGGATTAACAGACACATTAGAGGAATCTTTGGGTTAAACGACTTTTGAATTTATGTATACTCACTTGGCTGCCATCATTCTGGCCCGCATAACCACAAAATCCCTGGTTGCAGGGTCTTCCATAATGGTGTCTGCACCTGCAATGTACTCCTGAAGTACTTCTTTACTCTGGCTCTGGCCTTGGCGTATCTTACCACCTGTTTTTTCCTAGAGGGAATAAACAAAAAACAACCAAAAACCATAAAAACAATAATTAAAGAGTAATCATTAAAGTTTAATAGCAACATAAAAAATATCTTCGTTATAATCTCAGTAAAATACAGTTCTTTTCACAAAATTTTAATGGATAAAAATTACTATGCACTTTGTTAAGATCCTAATAAAATAATTTCCCATTAAGCTAAATTAATAAAAATCACACTTATAATAAAACAATACAGATTTCCTGTGTGGTTACCATATTAATTATTATTAGCTAAACATGCAAACAGAGTATGTCCCTTTCACTTACCTTGGCTCTAGCTTTTACTTCCAGCAACATATTTAAATCAATAGGTAAATGTGAAGGCTGCATCATTAAGCAAAGCCAAGCACCCATCCATGGACAAGCAGCTGCTACCACATACTGAACCGAAGCCTTGCTCAACAATTCCATCCAAACCTATAGAGTGAAGGGGGAACATAAAAGTGAAATTTTTCTAGTAAGGGCTAATAAAGCCCAATACTTATTTTTAGGGAAGGCAAATTGGAAAAAAAAAATTTCAGAAATAGTATAGATTAATTTTTAAATTCAATATAGAGGCCCGTTTTTAAAATACTACAGTGTTTGGGTTTTTTTGGTAGGTTTGCACATTTAAAATGTAATAAAAAATAAAGTAAAAAAAAATTTCAGTGTTTTATGGAAGTCATTTAAAATAAAAAATACCCATAAAAATAATAGAGCTGTCAAAATCTCAGTAAGTAAATGAAATCCTTTGCATATATCATAAAGTTCAATACTAATACAGTCCCACATTCAACTCACTTCGAGATATAAGAATTCATGATAAATATCCTCTAACTTTAGAGATCATAATATCCTAATATAAATTAAGAACAGTATAAGTCTTGATTCATGTGCTTACTTATTACTAAGATACTTTACTTGATGACTAACATTACATGGGATATGACCAAGATGGAATAACAGTGGCAAAAATAACACCACTGTTAACAATGAGCCAATAATTCAAGATTAATTTAATGGGCTTTAAAGGTAGAACAGTGCAATTCCCCCCTCCCATAAGTGTTATTAAATATGTCACATGGTCCTTCTTTAAACATTCCAACACATATAACCAATCTTGCTAAGTAAAGGAGAAAAGTACTGAACTATGACAATCAGACTCTACAGATCACCAATAAGTCCCAAAAGATACTTTGCAGGATCAATAAGCATTCTGATAAATAGCAAAATGAGCGATAGAGAAAAGCAGTCTTTCCTTCAATTTATTTTCTATATTGAGGCTATCAGAAAATACTTAACTTAAAATACTTGCATAGAAGGTCACTTAAGAAAGAGATGTATGGCCGGTCAGACTTAACTATTATATTGCATAAGAACCCTATTTCCTTGTCTCACCTTGCAGATCTCCAGACTTTTCAAATCTCTTAGATGATTTCTAATTTCTTAAAAATCTCTAAACAACAGTATAGCAATTATGAAAAAATGTTAAAACTACCCAGTTACTAGGAAAAGGAGTACAGATATATTCACTAGGTACCTTGTGAATGAGGTCCAGAATTTCCTGGCTGCTTTCTAAAACACAAAATTGAAAAATGTGTCGCAGCATATCAGGCAGAATAGGTATAAGCCAAGATGAAGAGTTCTGAAAACAAAAACAGAATCAAAGCTATAGCTTATTTGAAGAGGTATAAGTAAGTCAAATAATGTTAAGTATTGCCATAAAAAGACTATTCAGCTTTATCAAAAAGGTTCAACTAGTAATAAATTCTGACAAGATTTTAGACCACCACCACCATATTTAGAATATTCCAGTAGTCTGGAGAAACTGAATGGCATATAATTGCTAGGAAACTGGAGAAAGTCTTATTATGATTAACAACACTAAATTTTGCTTCAAAATGTTGAAATCATCCTCCACATGGAAGGAAGCTCTAACCAGCAACATCTCCTTGGTTACATTATATACCACTGCTTTGTCAGGGAAATCTGAAAGATGATCAGATTTCTGCTGCTGTGCTGGATGCTCAGAATTTAAATTCTGCCACTGTGCTCACCAATAATCCAAGTAAAGAATTATAAGATGATACCAATCTAGAAAACTCTTTGAGTTCGCTATAAAATTAAGGCAGAGGTTCTTAATCTGTTTTAGTTCAGGGATCCTTTGAAAATCTGATGAAAACTATGCACATTGTTTTCTTTGAGTTACATGCATATTGTTTTCTTTCAGTTACTTAGGTGTAACATTTTGCTCCCAATTTCAGAGGGTTCAGGGATTCCCTTTTGTCCAGATTTAGCACCTCAACCTAAGGAATTTTCCAACAATTCAAAAGCTCACCCAAAGTAAGCATTCAAATAGTGCTCAACCAAACACCTATTGTGTGCCCAGGATTCTCAGAAAGGAATCTCACATGTCTATTGTTGTTCAAATAAAACACTGAATAAAACTGACCAACCGAAAAATTCTAGTAACTAATTCACAGTATATATCACCACACCCTACCATAATTTTTTAAAGCAAACATATGGTTGTTTGGAAGAGTATGAAGAGAAATTTGAAATTTTAAACTGAAATTTCAGGAAGCTAGAAGTTCTAGGGATAATGCATAACTTAGAAAGCTATGTATAATTTTCTAGCCAATGGAAAACGAATGAATAACAAAAGATAGGACCAGGGTTATATATTCTCAAAGTAGTTTGAAAGATGTTTAAAACAGACAACAAAATCATCAGCTGGAGTAGCCTACTTACTGATTTGCTATGCCTTAACTACTTTTCATTGAAAGGGAAAGGGAAACTGAGAAGTTCTTTTTCTCATCCGACAGAATTAGGGACAATCTCAACAGAATTAGGAAAGCTGTAACAGCAGCAAGCAAATAATTTAATATTACTCTTCTATAATCTCTTCTCTCTTATGATTTCTTCCCCATCATATTTACCACCCTCAACCCCATTATTGGAAATCCAAACAGTTGCTTGAAGATCCCAAAGCTGTATATACAGAGGAATATTGTTTCTCCTATATTTATAAACAATAAATGTGATATAAACTGTAGTAGTCTTCTCAGGCTACAAGTTTAATTACCATAGTAAATTCTACTTTATACTTATTAAAAACAACAAAGGGGAGGAAAGAATAAATAGGTAGAGAAGGGGGGAGTAGGGTTGGAGAGTGGCAGAATTGAGAGAAGAGAAACTATTCTGTATGATACAATAATGAAGATATATCATTATACGTTTGTTAAAACCCATAAAATGAATGTACAATATTAAGACTGAAACCTACTGTAAACTACAGACTTTTATAATGATGTGTTAATGTTACCTCATTGATTATAATAAATGTACCGCTCTAGAGTGGTATGTTGATGGTGGGGAGGAGGTATATATTGTGAACATAAAACTGCTTTAAAAAGTAAACTTAATAAATAAAATAAAGAGAAAAAGAAAATTTAAAGAATAAAGAGAAAACAAAAACAAAAGGACCAATCAAATGAAAAAAATACCATGCCAGAATACATAGATCAATTATCATCACAGGAATTAGCATTTAAAAAAATGTAGATTGTCCTAAGAGAAATAAGTCAGTTGGAGAAAGATAAATATCACATGCTCTCACTCATGTGGGATATAATGAACATAAACTGATGAACAAAAATAGATCCAGAGTCAAGGTAACACTGAACAGACCGTCCAACCTCAGAGAGAAGGTGGGGGGGTATGTTTAAGAGATCAACCAAAGGACTTGTATGCATGCATATTAGCATAACCAATGGACACAGACACTGGGGCAGTGGAGGCTTGTCCTGAGGGGTGGGAGTGTTAGTGGTGGTGGGGTCAATCGGGGAAAAAGGAGACATATGTAAAACTTTAAACAATTAAAAAAAAAAAATGCAGTTTCTCTAGTCACATAGTATAAAGTTTGCTTAGCAGAAAATAAGGCTGGGAAAACATCTGTAGACCAAATTTAATCCAACTGAACAATTGTACAAGTATCTCCTTTATATATACGTATTTTTATTGATTTTAGAGAGGAAGGGAGAGATAGAAACATAAATGAGAGACAATCATTGGTTGGCTGCCTCCTACACACCTGCAACTGCACAAGCCCACAACCCAGACATGTGCCCTGACCAGGAATCCAGCAGTAATCTCCTGCTTCATAGACTGATGCTCAAACACTGAGCCACACCGGCCAGGCCAAGTATCTCCTTTTAGATATAGTTCCAAAAATTTAACATGCCTTTAGATCACTATTAATACTATCTTAAAAGATCACGAGGTACAGTTTGCTAATCCAGGGTTAATCCATTCTATATAATAAAAGTGTAATATGCAAATTGACCATCCCTTCAGGACGCCTACGCCATGCCCACTAGCCAATCAGAGTGACTGTATGCAAATTAGCCCAGCCAACATGGAAGCCGGCACTCTCAGAGCTGAGTAAACAGGCAGTTTCCTTTGCAGCAGGAGTGAAACTGTTTGCAGGCCCGGCTGGGTTTCTCCGGGCTCCAGGCAACAACATATTTGCAACAATGTCTCAATCACAGAAGCCTCGGGAGCTGAAGCAAACAGCAGGCTGGGCCTGACTTCTAAGGGCAACAGTGTCTCAATTATAGAAGCCACGAGGTGAAGCAGGGAGGAGGTTTCTTTACCTGCCTAGGCCTCAGATTAAAGGAACAGTGTGTCAATTATAGAAGATAAATAAACCCCAGAAACCTGCTTCCAGCCAGCCTTGCTGGGACATTGGGTCAATGGGAGCTGTGGGCAGCCTGAAAATCTGAAAACACCTCTCAGCCCGTCACCTAGGCTGGCCACACCCCAACAGGGTGAGGGATGCCACTGGGGGGCTTGGCCAGCCTACAAACAGCCATCAGCCCCTCACCCAGGCTGGCCAGGCACGCCAGCAGGTGGACATCCCCAGAGGGGTCCCAGACTTCAAGGGCACAGGTCAGGCTGAGGGACCTCCCGAGTGCCTAATTTTTTGTGCACTGGGCCCCTAGTCTCTTATAAAGCTGAAAGTTGGTCCACTGATTTTCGTTGATTTTACACCTGTCTTCTAGTAGGCATTGATTTAGACAGGTAACTTACTGCTGTTGCTTTGTATTTATAGGTTTATTTAACTGGATTATGGTGAGGAAGCCGGGCACAGCAGGGACTGTACTATTTTTAGTCCTTTCACAGAATTATAGTTGGCAATAAATCCCTAACTAGCAAAATTGGTATCCTAGGAGGACTAAGATCTTGCCAGCACCCTTTTGCTATGTCCCCACCCCCACCCCCTTTACCTTCCCACAAGTATTCCTGCAAAATGGGTAGGTGTGGAAAAAAGCAGCAATCTGATCATCATTACCATGAAGACCTGATTCTCGCTTGTAGGCAAATTAATCATCTTTTCTATCTCCACAGCAAATGAGTTTGGGTGGCAAGGAAGATCTGGAAAGAAGCTATAAAAAAGTGATGAGCCCAGCTGGTGTTATTCAGTGGTTACAGCATTGCCCAAGCACTAAAAAAGGACTGCAAATTTGATCCCAGCTTGGTAGGGGTACATGTAGGAGGCAACCAATCGATGTATTTCTGTCACACCAATGTTTCTCTCTCTCTCCTCTCCCTCCCCACCCCCCGTCTCTCCCTCTCCCTCTCCTCTCTTCCATTCTCTCTAAATAATCAATGGAAAAAATATCCTCAGGTGAGGATTAAAACACATTAATGCACTGGAGGGGGGGGTCCCTCAGCCCAGCTTGCCCCCTCTCATAGTTCAAGAGCCCTCAGGGGCAGGAGGTGACTTGGTGATCAGGGGAAGGTGACGCCCCATCACACCTCTGCTGCTGCCACTGCCAGCAGTGCAAGCCTCGGCTGGCCTTGGTTACCTGAGTCTCGGGCAGCCCTGGGTGGCTGAGGGGATTGGAGGACTCTGGAGGCAGGCATGCAGAACTGCTGGGCCCATCTGGGGGTGGGCCATGCCTTGCCACACGCCTGCTGCCCCAACAGAGAAGAGGACTGGGCGCCACCATCTTTGAGGGCGCAACAGTCGATTAGCATATTCCCTCCTTATTGGCTGTGGGTGCCGCCATCTTTGCAATGGTGTGAGGGTCAATTAGCATATTCCCTCTTTATTAGATAGGATGGTTCTATTTAAGGACAATTTAGAGAATGGCATGCCTGCATATATATTTATGATCAAATAAATTTTAAGCTTAAGAACATCTTTCTCGTAAGTCTTCTAGTTTTATAAAGCAAAACAAAACAAAAAAAATTACTAAAGATAATCAGAACTTTCCAAGAGAAGAGAGGCATAAGTCTTTATGAGCTATCTGATGCAGTGAGCTACAGCCAGGTTTAGTCTCACCAAATTACCCTGGAATTATTGAGAGGAATAGGTTGAAAAGTTAGAAATTAAAGCCAGAATAAAGTTACTAATAATTTAGAAATAAGGTTAATTTTTTCACTTTGTACTTAAGATGATTTCATATTCAGGAGTGGGAAAGCAATTCAATAGACACTTAATTCATTTGGTCTCCATGTACATTAAGAATTGAAAGATCAAAATTACAACTAAACTACAGAACAAACATAATTCAGAACCACCTGAAATCTAGCCAAACAGTAGTCCTACAACTAGAATATAAAGAAGCTACATCGAGACTGGTAGGAAGGATAGGCTGGGCCCATATCTGTGTGATATATAAATATCTGGGAATGATATCTCAACTGTGGAGGTCCCCCAAGGAGAAAGTGGTCAGGGTTCCAGTGCCAGGAAGAGAAGTCTCCATAATTTCTGGCTTTAAAAACCAATGAGAATTGTGGCTGAGTGAGGCAGAAGGCTGCTGGAATCCCAGGCATTCCTCTTAAAGGGCATGTAGACAAACTTACTTGGACACAGTACTTCAGAGTTCCAGCACTGGGACAGCAGCTCAAAAGGCTCCAGGGACACACAAAAGACATTTTTCAGGGGACTGAACTATTTTATATGGTATTATAATGGTTTATATCTACCATTATACACTTCTCAACAACCATAGAGCTCATAATACAAAGAGTTAACTTTAATGCAAACTATGGCCCAGCTGGTGTGGCTCAGTAGTTGAGCACTGACCTATACACCAGGTCACGGTTTGATTCCATGTCGATCCTGGCATGCAGGAGGCAGCCAAGAGAGACGATTCTCTCTTATCATTAATGTTTCTCTTTCTCTCCCTCTCCCTTCCTCTCTAAAATCAATAAAAATCCTATATAATATAAGGCTAACATGCAAATAGACCAAATGGTGGAACTACTGAACAACCTGTCACTATGACATGCGCTGACCACCAGGGGGTGTGTGCGAAACATGATGGGAACTGGCCACAGTGGGATGGTAAAGCAGGTGAATGGGGATGCCAAACCAAGGCGGGGTGCGCTGATCGCTGTCATCAGGGCGAGCCTCTGGTGGTTACCGAAAATTCTTTGCTCCTGAGCATGGTGGTCCCACCCAGCGCTCGCACCGCTCGCACCCGCTGCCAGTCCCAATCACTCAGTGCCATCAGTGGGTTCAATTGTTGGCTGCTGGCCCTGATTGCCCCTGAGGGCTTCTCCACCTCCCCTTGCTCCTGAGGGGCTATTAGGGCAGCAGCCACCACTCGCACCCGCTGCTGGCACCTGGCACTGGCCCCAATCACTCCGTGCTGTCAGCGGTGGTAGCGGGAGTGGGGCTGCCGGCAGACAGGACTGGGAGCTGCGACGAAAGAGGCCGGGTGAGGGGTAGGAGGATGGGCCAAGGCCTACTACAGCCTTGTGGCCCACAGTTCATTTCAAGGTGCACAAATTTGTGCACTGGGCCCCCAGTGTGAGTGTGTGTGTGTGTGTGTGTGTGTGTTTTAAGCCCTATGGATTTATTTTTTAAAAAAGAACAACACGAAGGAAAGAAATTTGGTAATTTTAAGAGGCCTATCCAAGTGAATTTAAGAATACAGTTCTTTACATCAAAAAAATTTAGATAAAAACCACAAAACTAAAACAAAAATAAAGTAAAAATTCAGAATAACCCATGCCAGTTTTGTTATATCAACCCATGCCTGATCAACTGAGGATTACAAAACAGACCTGATAGTTTTCCTCAGAAGAGTCTGAGTAGACAAAATAAAAAAGATAATGCAAAACAAAATTTAAAGATGCTGATTCATGGAAGTGCAACACAGTAGCATGCTGCAGATTAAAGCAAGTCTATATGGAATATGCCTAATTCACATAGAAATGCATGGTTAGTGAACACAAAGGAGACATTTATCTGTATTATAATCTACTAGGGGCCCAGTGCACAAAAATTTGTGCACTCAGGGGTGGGAGGTCCCTCAGCCCGGCCTGTGCCCTCACGCAGTCTGGGACTCCTCGGGGGATGTCCACCTGCTGGCGTGCCTGCCAGCCTAGGTGAGGGGCTAATGGCTGTTTGCAGGCTGGCCAAGTCCCTTAGTGGGATCCCCCACCCCATGGGGGTGTGGCCAGCCTGGGTGAGGGGCTGAGGGCCGTTGCCCACAGTCCCTTCAGGGTTCGGGTCACTACTGAGCAGCCTAGGTGAGGGGCTGAGGGCTGTTTTCAGGCTGCCCACAGCTCCCACTGACACAACGTCCCAATGAGGCTGGCTGGAATCAAGTTTCTGGGGTTTATTTATCTTCTATAATTGAAACTTTGTTGCTTTGAGTGGAGGCCTAGGCAGGCAACTGAAGCCTCCTGTTTGCTTCAGCTCCATGGCTTCTATAATTGAAACACTGTTGCCTTGAGCAGAGGCCCGGCCAGCCTAGGCAGGCAGTTTCAACTCCATCGCTGGTGCAACAGAAGCCTCCTGTTTGTTCTAGCTCGGTAGCTGCCGGCTGCCATCTTGGCTGGGTTAATTTGCATACAGCTGCTCTGATTGGCTGGTGGGCATGGCTTGGCTGGTAGGCGTGGCTTAGGTGTCTGGAGTGGTGGTTAATTTGCACATTATTCTTTTATTAGATTAGACTGTCTAAAATAATTAACGAATGCTTTTTAAAGATCACTGGCTCAAACTGTAGTACCTATAAAGAACACTAAAAGATGAATTGATTCCTTATGATATTTCTCTAAATTCTAGTATTTTGTTTGACCATAGGGTTATTTAAAAAACAGGAACGTGAATATTACCCAAATGATTGCTGTAGACATTTCAGTGTATGACTTCTGAAGTATTCTATCCTTGGAAATATCATGCTCGTAAAATTGAGTTATCCTTAAGAAGAAGCAAGTGCCTAGCAAGTCCATCGTTAGTCTTTAGAAGTACTACAGAGCTTCAAATGTAACCTTCTAATCTGAGATGGGTTCTGCCAACCATCAGATTCATCAGCAAAGGTAGAATAACAGGTCTTTGATAGGAAGGGACTATTCAATCTTTCATAATATTTATTGAGGGCCTTCTATGTGTTAAACATTACTTCAAGTGCTAGTAATATAACCGAGATGAAAATATTACTATTAAAATATTCCTGCCTTCATTGTGATTATATCCTTTTGTGTCTACATGGTCACCATACTATTTCTACTAGGCCCAGCATTCTCCTGATCCTTGGATATGTAGTAACAGTAACCTGATGATCCAATTTACTTTTAAAAATTAATTTACATAAATTTCAAGATTGCTATACACAGTTATTCCTTCTTACCTGATCCTGTGTTGATAATAATGTAAACAGAGTTTCCAATGCTGCTCTTCGAACTGATGATATAGTGTGATGCAAAAATGGCCAGACACGTGGAACTAAAACTGTGAGTGACTGCTGAATACTAATAAAGAAGACACAAGTTAATCTAATTATTCTCAGTTGAAATTCCATTGATACATTACCTAAATATCATTTCCTTGTGGATCTGTTATCTTTTTAGAGGATTAAATTCTAAAAATATAATATAATTTTCATATGAACCTTCATTTAATATCCTCATTCAAAACTGTTATTACAGCACCAGTATAGCCAAAGCAAACAGTCATAAAGAGCAGAAATATTAACATTAGGTTCTTTTATGGTGCTAATGTCATAAATTACCTTTATCAAATTAGAACTTTCCAATATAATGTTTTTATTCCCAATCTGTTCTTACTCAAAAAAAAAAAAAAAAAAGGGACATGTATCTTAGCTGGTAGTAGCCTACACAAAATCAGGACTGCTAACTCTTACTCCTCTCCTGTGGGCAACCATAACATACACATCACTTACATCCACTCTGGGGCCATCTCTGTCACGTGTCAAATGAGCAAAAGGTGGTATGGTAGTAGCTTTGAAATGTATCCTGATTTAGCATTACTAAGTTAAGAAAACTCAAATATCTTCCTTCTTACAGGTTAGATTGCAAATATGGAAGCAAGCAAAGCCACATCTAGGCTAACAACTTGAGCTATAAGATTCCTGTCACATCCTTGAGTGATTTATAAAAGTTACCTGGAATGAGGAAATGATTTGTAAATAGCATTTGGAATACATACCTCTGTAGAAAAAGGCATGAATAAAAAAAGAATATGTCAGTGTAACTATTTGTTGTTTTGTAGTTCCTCTCAGGAGGCCTATCTTTTAATACTTCAATACTTGAAGGTTTGTATAAAAAAATGACTTCTTATATTAATTTACACATTTAATACACATGCAACACAGACTCAAAATATGTAAAAGCATAGTAACAACATATTGTTAATAGTGTAACTCCTCATGCTCCAAATGACATGCTGCATTTCTTCTGACATAAACTAGAAAGTATCTGCCAAATAGCACGATATATGAACCAATGTTCCAATAAAGCAATTTTGGGGAAAAAAATTTAAAAGTGCATTATTTCACATTGTGGCAACAGAACTTTCACTACATTCTTTCATTTTCTTACATTATGTAGCCTTCCTAACACTATCTAGTTGGTGATTTTTTAAAAGTCCTAAGTCATTTATTTAGAGCAAATGTCAATAAATCTAAGGCCCACAGACTAAATCCACTTTACCTGGTTTTTAAATAAAAGTTTTATTGGAAACAGACATATTTACTCTTTTATGTATTGTCTATGGCTGCTTTCGTGCTACATTAGCAGAGTTGAGTAGTTCTGAGATCACAGGGACCACAAAGCCAAAAATATCATTATTTGAAGAGTTGAGTAATTCTGAGAGATCACATGGCTTGCAAAGCCAAAAAGATAATTATTTGACTTCACAAATAAGTTACCAATTCCTAACTAAGGGTCATTAAAAGCTCTTGTATTTTGCAGCTTGAGAAGAGCTTTCACACAGATTAACTCATTTATTCCCTACAGCTTTCATTACTAATGAAAGCATCTGAAATATATGCACTATCACCTCAATTTTTCTATTCATTTACTTGTACAGGTACTTATTTAGCTCTTCCAATTTGTGGGCTATCCTGCTAACCTGAATTTAACATTGAAGTATTACCAGTTGGTCAGCACTATTTGAAACATTCTCTACACATTTTCATGCATCTATTATTTTTTCTTGGAAATATTCATTCACAGAGTCAAAAATCATTTATGATCATAATCATATGAACATTCACTGAACACCCTCACTAGGCTAAGAACAGCAATTAATTTTCTCATTTGTGATTTTTTTAAAATATATTTTTATTGATTTCAGAGAGGAAGGGAGAGAGCTAGAGAGACAGAAGCATCAACAATGAGAGAGAATCATTGATTGGCTGCCTCCTGCACGTCCCCAACTGGGGGTAATCGAGCCCATAACCCAGTCATGTGCCCTTGGCCAGAATCGAACCCGCGACCCTTCAGTCCACAGGCTGACGCCCTATCTACTGAGCCAAACCGGCCAGGGCTCATCTGTGATTTTTTTAAAGTTGCATACAAATTTTTACTTCTGTATCTTCAAGGATACTATTAATAGAAACAACAACATTCAGGAGCCAGTCTAAAAAGCAGGAAATACATTAATTAGCTGAGCTTCATTTCAAATATCAGGATAGGAAAGTACATGACACAATTTACTTGTTTTTTGGCTTCACGCCATCTCTCTGCCTTTGGACATTATATTTGTGCACAGGTGGGGTCCCTCAGCCTGGCCTACGCCTTCTCACAATCCAGGACCCCTTGTGGGATGTCGGACTGCTGGCAAAGCAGCAGGCGGCCGGGAAGGTACCTGAGCCCAGGCCCGGTGCTGCGCCACTCTTGCTCATCCCAGCCCTGCTGCACTTGCTGTCGCTAGGTAAGCTCGCTGAGCGTTGCTCCTGCTGTGGAAGCACACTGACCAAAGGGGGCAGCTCCTGTGCTCAGTGTCTGCCCCATGGTAGTCAGTGCATGTCATAGCAACCAGTCAAATGGTCGACAGCTTGAACTGACCAGTCGCTTAGGATTTTATATATATAGATTACTATGTATCTTCTTCCTGATGAGTAATTCTTGAAATCAAGAACAAGAATTGAAGTAAACATTACAAGGGAAAAGTGCCTAGAGGAGCAAATTTTGGAAAATGCAATGCTGATGTTCAATGATAATTCTACTAACTAAATATCACTAAATTAGGCAAAAATTGTACATTTTGTGGCTAGAGGTGAAAATAAAACGCAATAATTGTATTTCTGAAGTCAACTATTATAAGATGAAGACTTCTCTAGTAACCCAAGCATAAAAGATTATGACCTTTTGAAGCTCCAGTCCCAAATGTGCTATGGCCAGATAGTTTGGGGGGGAGGGGGGGACTTCCTGAAAATTGTAGTCTTTGGCATCACCAACTTCAGTACTGTTCCTAAAAGCTAGACGATTGTATTTTTAGGCTTAAGTATTGGAAATTTATGTAAATATTTTTTACTTTATTCCACTAAACAGAAATAATTACCTGCATTGTTGGACCTGAGGGTAAGTTAACAGGGATGAAAGAAGAGTCATAATACTATTGGTTGAAGCGGTTAGGTCATCTAGTTCCAGAAGAGCATCCCATAATGTATTTATAATGAAGGGTACCTATAAAATCATTTATCAAGGAAACAGTTACTAATTTTACACAATATATTCACAAGCCATGCCAGGTTGTTTGTATCACAGGAGTCACTACTAATTCAATAACATATACAATCCCAATGATCTTGAATAGAGTCAGTTTTGAGCAAGGTTAAAAATGAAGTATTATTTGCCTTTAACAATTCTCCATCCATTTTTAATGCCACTCACATCTATTTTGAAACTTCTCTTCCTAACTGGATTCACAGTGGGAGGGAGAATTCAGGAAATAAAATAGCCAATACCTTATTTTATGTAAAAAAACTAAACTTTGGAATCAATACAGCGCTGACATATAATTTCTTTGTAATTTTATTTAAAACAATACTAAAGACAAATTTCATTTGTAAAATACTTTTTGCTGCACTTCCAAATATACGTGTTCTGGTTTTGATAATACAAGGGAAACAGAAGACCTTGAAAGAGTCACTTCAAAAAATGAGACCAGATTAAAAAACCAAAGCCAAAAACCAAAATCAAAACAAACAATCTCGTATGTCTAAAAACCAAGAGTAAACTAAAGAAGAAATGCTTGCATTTTTCTCAAGGAAGTTCCCTGTATAGTGTGTGTATGTGAATGGGAAGAAGGTTAATAGACACAATTCACTCTTCCTAAGGATAATGTATAATTGAATTATATATACCAGAGGGCTGTCATAAGAAAAATGGAGGGTAAGGGAAAAAAAGTAATGTTTTTCCTAATACTTTATACCCCAAGTATAAATAAGCTATACAGGAAGAATATTGAAAAAAATAATAAATTTACCTTCTGAGTCTGAAGATACACAAGGCTTTCTACCACAGGTACTAATGATGCTGCAGCAACAGCTCTGACATCATCATCAAGGTCCTGGAGTCCTTCAATTATTTTAGTTAAAACTTTAGGCAATAAAGTATTAATTACATCCTGTAAAACAATACATCAAAATAAATTAACTTTTTGTAGTACAAATATTGTGCTTCAACATTTTTATTCAACTTGCCATAGGAAAACATAAATCCAAATCTTTATTTATTAAAAAGGAATCACATAAACAGAAAAGAAAAATAACACCAATAGAAGCCTATATAGCTAATCCTATTTGCAAAAGACTACAATATCAAGTACTTTATTATTATTCAGTGTGATTTAAAACATCAGAACATGTTCTCAAGGTAAGACTATGAATTCCATGTGACCACACATACATAGATAACCCCGGTATTAGAACCTTAATGCCTATTTCTCATTCAACCCCAATGACAGCCAAAAAGAGTATGAAAACAGGGAAAGAAAAGTAACCCCATCCTACTTCTCTTTATTCCAATCTACTCTTTTCAAGTTCCTCAATAGAGCCAGCCTTCAGAGGTCATTCCTGTGATCACATACAATGGAATCTCACCTAGAATTGGTGTTGCTATGAAATAATAACAGGTTTTTAAACCTAATTCATCACCTTTTGATTTGTACTTAAATTGTTCTTTGCACCTATCTCTATAACACTGTCTCAAAAAAAAGCATATCTTGAAGGATTCACTTACCTGTAACACCAAGAATCTCGGGCTATTTCTTATAATTAATGAAAAGAAACTGAGGGGAAAAACTCTCCCAAATGTGCTTCAAAAACTGAATGTTTACCTGACGAACTGCCAAAGCATATTTTATTCCTAGCAGACCACCATGTCTAACTTCCCATTGTTCTTGTGTAAGTAACTTAAGCAGCACATCCACAGTCTTATGAACTCCTGTTTCATTCATGTGTTTTAACACCACACCTAATGTTTGAGCACAAGTTTCACGAACTGGTGCCACAACCTACAAATGAGAAAGGAAGAAAACTCATATTTCAAACGGCTTATTTTGCTGAATTTGAAGTTAATTGGGCAAAGCCTCCCTTAGGTGATACTTACTTCATCAGAAACAAAGTCTCCAAATCTGTCTAATGCAAAAACACAAAGGAGTCTAATAACCAAGTCTTCCAACCACTCTTGATGCTGCTGAATCATCTGTCAAACAATCATTTTTTAGTAACAAAGATCACACTTTGTATTGGGAGTTGGAGAAACATTAGGTCCAAAACAAAAAAACTAAAATATTGGAATGGATTATTTTAGCTGTAAGAATAATAACCAAAATATATTAGAGTTCCAATTACTATCTTTAATATTAACCACATCCTCTTATTAGATTCAGATATACTATACCAAAATCTTTAAAATTCATATTCTATTATACTACTTGAACTCCAAGAGAATGAAGAAACTACTTAAGGCTGCTCCAATATTAACTGTATTTATCATTTACTTACTATCTATCCTGTTACCAGTGTCTCCATGCTATACCAATCATATTGCTCACTGGCCTCTAAACTATCCTCTTACTCATTTCACTCTACTTTCTAATCAATTATGTCCTGCTCAAATATTCTTGCTTCTACATATTTTTCCACTCAATGTTTCTGAACATCTTTCCTGTGAATTTTTCTTCCTGTTTATAAATAAACTTCATCCTAACCTTTTTACTTTTACTCTTCCCCTCAAAATCACCTTTCCATACTTATTTACCTTTCATTTCTACCTTATGGTACATGCTCTGTTACTTCTCTAACTTGGAAAAAGGTCAACTACTGAAACTCGATAATAATTGTATCTTTACTAGACTTACCTCTTCTAAAGTACTGTCTCCCATTTTACCACCACTTTTCCCATGAGCTTTAAGTATTTCCCTAAGTCCAGTGCCTGCACCATGTCGAACCTAAAAATAACCAGAAAGCAAATGTCAGAGGTTAAATGCTTAAGAAACCAAGTTTAACTTTTCTTTAATTTGAAAAGGGAATATTAGATTTTTAAGAAATTAGAATAAACTAAGTGACATTTCACAAGAATATTTTTTTCTTCTACTATCCAAGGAGAAATACATATATAAATTTTAAAATCTTGATTATGTAGAATGTTTTTTAAATCAAGCTAAGATAATAGCTAATATCCTCCCGAGGTATATGTAATCCACTTGGCTGTCCCTCCATTTGCATTCAGCATTATCCACATTAAAGAAAGTATCATATATTGTTCTTCATAGTCCCAATATCAATATTTTAGAATATATGCATCAAAACTTAGTTCTAAAGCTACCAGTGTTAAGTGGCAAAAGAAGACAATTCAAATAAAATACCTCATGACTAGTGCTTCACTATAGCCCTGTACCCTTCTGAAGTGACATATGGAAGGGAGAAAACAGGCCACTGACATTGCACCCACTTATTCCAAGATCTCTTGTGAGTTCAAACATGAATAGCTTTAAACAGAAATATTACCAAGGAGCAGAAAGACTGCTAAAAGGTATTCCAAACCAGTGTCTTTGAAATTACCCAGAGGCCAATATAAGAGGAAGAGAATGGTTTGAGATCTACAACCCTCAACTTCAGAGGAACCTGCTGAAGATTTTTTTTGAAGAAATATATTTGAGGTTTAAAAACTGTTGTGGAAATTTCTACTTTTAATCAAAATTGTCCAAAGGAATTTTTTACTATCTGGGAGAGATATTACAGAGAGTGAACTTAATATAAAGAAATAAACAAGTCACTAAAGAAATACAACAAAAATTATATGAAAGGTGAAAATCAGTCCAAAGTTTTCTACTTGGTAATATCAAATGCCTTGAGCAGTGGTCCTGAGAAGGACACGAGGAAAGAATAAGAACCATGACAAAACAGACTGTGCTTGACATGGTTCCCTTCATTGGCAAAGAAAATAAAGCTAGAAAAATTATAATAAAGAAACCGTAGACAGCGAGACTGGTAGGAAACGTGGAGAAGTGACAAGGATTTGGCCATGCTCCCACAGATGGTGGTTGAGATTCAGGAGAGGTATCTCAGCTGCCGGGGTTCCTCCTGACATCATTGCTGGAGCACTCAGCTCAGATGGTCAAGGAGACTGCACCACTGGGTCTCACAGGACATCTACTACATAAGGCTATCTTAACTAATACACAGAGACAAACACAAGGAGGCAGCCAAAATAGGGAGACAAAGAAACAGATCCCAAATGAAAAAACAGGTGATATCTCAAGAAAGAAAAAAGCTAAATGAAATGGATGCAAGCAATTTATCAGATATAGAGTAAAAAAGGGGGGGAGAGGGTTATAAGGATGCTCAAGGAACATACTAAGAATTACAACAGCATGAAAAGGACACAGAAACCATAAAAAATAAACAGCAGCCTTAAATGACAGCCTAAATCAGATGGATTTAATTGATATCTTCAAAGCATTTCACCTGAAAACAGCAGAATATATGTTCTTTTTAAATAAACATGGAACATTTTCTAGGACAGACCCCAAGTTAGGACACAAAACAAGTGTCAGTAAATTTAAGAAGAGTGATATCGAATCAAGCATCTTCTCTGACTGTAATGGTATAAAACTAGAAATCAATCACAAGAAAAAAAAATGAAAGACAAAGACATGGAGGCTAAATCAATGAGAACAAGGAAAAAAACAAAAGATACCATCAAATAAATGAAAATGAGAACATAACAACCCAAAATCTATGGGATACAGTGAAAGCAGTCCTAAAATAGAAATTCATAGCATTACAGGTCTACCTCAGGAAATAAGAAAAAAACTCAAGTAAATAATCTAACTTTAAATTTAAAGGAACTAGAAAAGTAACAACTAAGCCCAAAGTGCATAGAAGGAAGGAATAAAGATCAGAGCAGAAGTAAATAAAATAGTCTAAGAAAGTACAAAAAAGCAATGAAACCAAGAGCTGGGTGTGTTTTTTGTGGGGTTTTTTAAAAGACAAACAAAACTAACAAACTTTTAACCTGAATAAATCAAGAATAAAGAGGACACAGATAAATAAATAGAAGAAAAGAGAAGTAATGACTGACACCAAAGAAATACAATTGGACAATCTAGAAGAAATGGATAAATTTCTAGAAACATACAATCTTCCAAAACTGAATCAGGAAGAATCATAAAATCTAAATAAACAGATTACAACTAATATAGAAGCCGTAATAAAAAAAAAATTCCCAATAAACAAAAGTCCTAGACTGGATAGCTTCACAGGTGAATTTTACCAAACACTCAAAGAACCTTCCCAAACTATTCCAAAAAGTTCAAGAGGAGGAAAGACTCTCAAGCTCATCTTACAAAGCCATTATTTTCAAAAACTAGGTATAAACACTACAAAGAAATAAAATTATAGGCCAATATCCCTAATGAACATAGATGCTAAAATTTTTAACAAAATATTAGCGACCAGGTCCAGCAATACATTAAAAAGTTCATGCACCATGATCAAATGGGATTTATTCCAGGCATGCAAAGTTGGTACAATATTCACACATCAATAAATGTCATATATACCACATAAACAAATTGAAGGACAAAAATCATATGATCACATCAATAGATGCAGAGAAAGCATTTGATAAAAGTCAGCACCCATTTATGATAAAAACTCTCAGCAAAGTGGGAACAGAGGAAGCATACCTCACATAATAAAAGCCATATATGACAAACCCACAGCAACATCATACTCAATGGGCAAAAACTATAAGCATTTTCCTTAAGATTGGGAACAAGGCAGGTATGTCTGTTTTCATCGCTCTTATTCAACAGTTAGCACTGCAAGTCCTAGCCATAGCAATCAGACAAGAAGAAATAACAAGCATCCAAATTGAAAGGAAGAAGTAAAACTGTTAGTATTTGCAGGTGACATGATATTATATAGAGAGAATCCTAAAGATTCCATCAAAAACTACAGGAACTGATAAATGAATTCAGTCAAGTAGAGAATATAAAATAAATCTATAGAAATCAGTTGTATTTTTATACACAACTAGTGGCCCAGTGCATGAAATTCGTGCACATGAAAGGGGGATTAATTAGAGGAAATATTTTAATAATATTTAAATAAATTTGCTATTTGCCCTTTCTCTATAATAGAAGTGTCAGAGATTAAAGAAAATTAGTAAAATGCATATGAAAATCTTCCTCCTGTCAGAGTCTGGGGTGCACCAAGGAACCCAGAGTCAAGTCTTCAACCACCCACATGCACCTCAAAATCGCTCGAGACCCAAACCTGGATGGCCCCCCTTCATTGGGCTAGATCCAGACCTGGCTGGTCCCACCCTGTCAAACCCTGCCAGGTGGGGGGGTGCAGCCTCAGGTCCCCTTGGTGCCAGGGCAGGAGGGCACGGCCTGAGGTCCCCCATCAAGCCTTGCTGGGCGGAGGGAGTGGCCTGTGATCCCCCAGCCTGGCACTGGGGCAGGGGGCACAGCCTGAGGTCCCCTGGCCTGGTGCTGGAGTGGGGGGCATGGCTTGAGGTCCCCTGGCCCAGGACCAGGGTGGAGGGCACACCTTGAGGGCCCCAGTCAAGTCCTGCTGGGTGGGGGGCACAGCCTCAGGTCCCCTAGCCTGGGGCCAGGGTGGGGGACATGGCCTGAGGTCCCCCGGCCTGGCACCAAGGGAAGAGGGTGCAGCCTGAGTTCCCCTGACCTGGTGCGAGGGCAGGGGGAGCAGCATGAGGTCTCCTGTCAAGCCTCATGCAGGAGGTGGGTAGGCACGCAGCCTCAGGTCTCTGCTGATTGCTCCTTAAGGCTCGTTATGGGAACTTAGCCTCAGCTGTGGGAGTAAACAGACAGAGTGACGGTCGATTTGCATATTCCCTTTATTATATAGGATAATGAACTATCATAAAGGGAAACTAAGAAAATAATCCCATTTACAACTGCATAAAATTTTTTTAAAATACCTAGGAATAAATTTTACCAAGGATGGGAAAAACCAAGATGGCGGTATAGGTAAACACCTGAAATTGCTGCCTCACACGGCCACTTCAAAACTACAACGAAAAGAAAAAAACAGACACCACCCAGAAACATAAGAAGGCTGGCTGAGTGGAAATTCTACAACTAGAAGAAAAGAGAAAAGCACACCGAGACTCAGAAAAGGTAGGGAAGTAAAGTACAGAGGTATGGAGGCGCACGCGGAAAATGCTGGCAACCGAGGATGTGGTTGTCTTTTTTAATCCTGAGGGAGTCAGAAGCTCCCAACGGTTCTGAACTCCAGTTCCAAGCGAGTTTCTGGGGATCCAGACTCATACGGGGAGAAACTGGACTATCTGGCATCAGGAGGAACTCCAGAGCAGATTTCTCTCAGCAGTGCTTGCAGCAATTACCGTGTGACATTGAGACCAGGGGCCTCTTATGGCTGGGTTGGGCTGAGGATCAGCCATAGCTGTTTGCTCTGCCCTGTTGATGACTTTGCCCCACCCAAGCTGTGTGCAGAGGCTTTTGCATATAAAAGGCTGGGTAGCCTCAGGCAGAGGCTACATTAGCACCTCCTTAGAGATCCAGGAGCCAGTGTACCCAGTGGTCAGAGTAGGACCATCCAGAATACAACTCCTCAGATCCATAAAGGATACACTCAGGGACCAGACCCAGTGAGCACCAAAGCCCCACTGAAGCAAATCTTGCCCTATAAGGCTGATTCTCACAGCCAAGTGGCCTGGAGGTCAATTCCTCCCAGTGATACCAACAACAATCAAGGCTTAGCTACAAGACTGTGCACAAAGCCTACAAAGGGGTGCACCAAGAGTGTCTACCTCAGGTAACTGGGGAGAGGCTGAGCCACTTGGCCCTATAGGACACCTAGCACAGAAAGCCACTCTGTCAACACAGGGAAGCAGACAAAATGTGGAGACAGATCACAAATGACAGAAATGGAGGAAAGCAAACGACTGGATATAGTGTTCAAACCCACAGTTATAAGGTTTTTCAAGAATTTTCTAGAAACCACTGATAAATTTAGTGAAACCCTCGAGGATATGAAAAGGACCAACTAGAAATTAAGCATACATTGACTGAAATAAAGAATAATATACAGAGATCCAATAGCAGACTTGAGGATCGCAAGAATCAACTCAAAGATTTGAAATACAAAGAAGCAAAAAACACCCAACTGGAAAAGCAAAAAGAAAAAGGAATCCAAAAGTATTAAGACAGTATAAGGAGCCCCTGGGACAACTTCAAGCGTACCAACATCAGAATTATAGGGGTGCAGGAAGAAGAGAGAGAGAGCAAGATATTGAAAACCTATTTGAAGAAATAATGACAAAAAACTCCCCCTACCTGGTGAAAGAAATAGACTTGTAAGTCCAGGAAGCACAGAGAACCCCAAACAAAAGGAATGCAAAGAGGACCACACCAAGACATATCATAATTAAAATGCCAAGAGCAAAAGACAAGGAGAGAATCTTAAAAGCTGCAAGAGAAAAGCAGTTAGTTACCTACAAGGGGGCACCCATACGACTGTCAGCTGATTTCTCAACAGAAACTTTGCAGGCCAGAAGGGAGTGGCAAGAAATATTCAAAGTGATGAACAGCAAGAACCTACAA
>PVJC01023779.1:0-26120 GCA_004026665.1 Murina feae | reverse complement strand
TTTAAGGCTGCCCACAGCTCCCATTGACCCAACGTCCCAGCAAGGCCGGCTGGACACAGGTTCTGGAGTTTTTTCTCCTATAATTGATACTGTTCCTTGAAGGCCTGGGGTAATTGATACACTGTTCCTTTAAGGCGGCCTTCTAACTACTAACGAAGCCTCCTCTGCTTCACCTCGCAGCATCTATAATGAAACAATTATTACTTTTACTGGTTAGGCCGGAGCTGCTCTTTCCTTCAGCTCCGGAGGATTCTATGATTGTTACAATGTTTCAAAAAGCTGTGTTTTGCTAGAGGCAGTTTAATCGGAGCTGAGCTGAAGGGCGCAGCTTCACTTTGGCTCCTGCCGCAATGGAAAGGGCTGTTTATTCAGGTCCGTGAGTGGCGGCCGCCATGTTGGCTGGGCTAATTTGCATACAGCCACTCTGATTGGCTGGTGGGCGTGGCTTACCCTGTCTCGGAGAAACGGTTAATTTTAATATTTCGCTTTTATTAGTTTAGATACATGTAAATTGACTTCAGAGAGGAAGGGAGAGGGAGAGAAATAGAAACATCAATGATAGAGAATCATTTATCAGCTGCCTCCTGCACACCCCATACTGGGGATCGAGACTGCAACCAGGGCATCCGTCCTGACCCAGAATTGAACTGTTGATGGCCTGGTTCATGGGTTGATGCTCAACCACTGAGCCATGCCAGCTGGGCAAGATTCATTACATATCCTGTTACAAGTCATTTATTGCAAATGGATTTAGAAAAATCATCTTATAGTCTGCCCCTTTGTCTTTTCATTTTAACTAAGAATGAAAGTTTTAACTTCTTTAAAATATATTTTTATTGATTTCAGAGAGGAAGGAAGAGGGATAAGGAGATAGAAATATCCATCATGAGAGAGAATCATGGGTCAGCTGCCTCCTGCAAGTCTCTCACTGGGGATTGAGCCCACAACCTGGGCATGTGCCCTTGACTAGAATCGAACCTGGGACCTTTTAGTTCGCAGGCCGATACTCTATTCACTGAGCCAAACTGGCAAGGGTGAAAGTTTTAAATTTTGATGAAGTATCATTTATGAATATTTTCTTTTAGAAATAATGTTTTTTATATGTAAAAGAGTTATGCTTTAGTAAAAGTCACATAGATTTTTTTCTCCTTTTTGGAACCATTTTAGATTGTACATGTAGATATCTGATATAGTTTGAAATAAATTTTGTATTTGGTGTGAGGTATGGGTCAAGGGTCATTAGAGTTGATTAAAGTATGATTTGTTGAAAAAATTATCCTCTCTTCATTGAATTGTTGTGTCATTTTTATAAAAGTTTAATTGATCACATAAGCGTTTGTTTATGTCTGGCTTTTTATCTGTTTAATGTATCTAGATATTTGCCTTTTTGCATATGTTACACTGTCTTGACTACTCTTGCTTTGTAGACAGGGTAGAAATCACACTTTGCAAGAATTACAAAGCCACTAGAAGTCTGATATATTACGTACTGTTGGAAGCAAGATAATCTTGTTCCTTTTATCAAAAATATTCTAGCTGTTCTGCGATTTTTATTTTAATTATATTTAAAATGTCTCCAAAATTCTGCTGTCACTAAGGAGGGGATTGTTTTAAATCTAGAGATTAATTTGGGGAGAATTGCTATCTTAATATTCAGTATTTAAACCCATGAACACAATGTAATTTTTTAACTTGTTTAGATCTTCTTTGATTTCTTTTATCAATGTTTTATTATTTTCAGGATACAGATTTTGCACATTTTATTAGATAAATATTTCAGCCCTTTTCTGAGGCTATTCTAAATGATATGTTTTAATTTGCAATATTTTATTCCAATCTTGAAATACAACTTAATTTCATAAGAACTAGCTGAACTCACTTATTAGTTCTCAAAGCTTGTTGTAGACTGTTTTAGATTTTCTACCAATGTGATCAGGTCATCCGCAAATAAAGACAGTTTCTTTTCTTTAAAGTTTAATTTGTAACAGTAAGAGATTAATAACAGTAACCAATAATAACATAGAACAAGTATAACAATATACACTTGGTCCTTGAAGATTGTAGAGGTTGGGGACACTGAAGTCCCATGAGGTAAAAAAAAAAAAAAAAATTGCATTTAAGTACAATCAGACCTCCACAAGCATGGATTCCTCACCATGAAGTTGCTCCTTGAACAGCACAGGTTTGAACTGTGAGGGTCAATTGAACTGTGTGGGTCAATTGAAAAAAGTCCACATATAGGTGAACCCATGAAGTACAACCCCATGTGAGCAAGGGCCAATTGCACTGTCATGAAAGTTCTGTGAACGTGGTCTCTTTCTCACACCATATCTGTTGAATTGTATGTACAGTGTGGATGTGCTGAGCAAAGGATTGATCCCAGGCTAGACAGAAGGGGATTACAAGAAATTTGATCAGAAAGATGCTCAATTGAAAGCTTATGAATTGTTTACTTACGGAATTTTTCATTTCACATTTCTGTACGATGGTTGAGTGCCAGTAACTGAAACCATAGGTAAAAAGGGACCACGGAACAGGATTGCAGAAGAAAGACACATTTGCAGAGGAGGCTCTGTGTGTTTGGTCCAGGAGACATTTTGAATCTTACATGATGAGATTTGAGATATTTAATGTGCAATTTGAGGTCTGAGTGTGAACATGATGTTGTAAGTGCACATGTGGAGGTAACGACTTGGGACTTGGGGGTTACAAACTTGTAAAGGTATAAAGAGAAAATCAACGGTTCTTAGCATCTCACAACAGATTCTGCTTCACAGTATGTTCTTTTAGAGACCTTTGCCATGATTTTCTATTATTACCAGGAATAAAGGTTCGAGATGTTACCATGCATTTTATCAAATATTAATAAGTGTGCTTGGACAGAGTGAATGTCTAGCAGAAAAGGAGAGGGGGAATGTCATCTAGACCTGGCAGAGAAAACTGGTAAAAAACCAGTGGTGGAAATTGCTGTAGGAGGCGGATGAGAGATTATTTTTACAACTGCAATTGAGTGAAATGAAAATGGCTAGCTTTGTCAGCACCCGAGTACTATTTTGCTGGTGGACTTTAATTACATAGGCTAGCCAGCTTGCAAGGGGGTGGGGGTGGGGGGGAAGAAAAGTTGAGAATCTCTATTCTGGGGTAAATTTCCTAAACAGTGTGTGAGAGGTATACGCAGAAATCCTGTTGACAAAATATTTTGTACAAGCGCCTTCCACACACAGCTTTAAAATGTTCCCCCCTCTCCCCGTTTTCCATTCCTGTTACTCTTCAAGTTCCTAATGTCTGTGGCATCTTAATTGGTTTCTCTCTCTCGCTTGCCCCAGGACTTCTCCAAGAAGCATTCGTCACTATGGCATTCACCTGCTGCTTTGGCCATTCCATATAATTTTGACATGATTTTAGAATTAAACTGAGTTCTCAGTTTTCCTATAAAGCTATCTGGAAGGTAAGCGAGATTGAATGAACCATGAGCACATCAGACTAGTAAACTATGCTTTTTAAGGTATTGAAATTTACATATTCATTGAAAAAAAGATATAAACTTTCTTTTATATCTTTTATGTACTTTAAATGTTTCCAGGGAGCACCGAGGAAAACATCTGATATTTTGGAGGGACTGTGATGTTTCTTCTACAAGGATCTAAACATTTTAATGATGTCACCCTGCCTCAGTGACCCCAGTGTTTTTCTTGCATCCTGTGTTAAGTGGAACATCATGTTGGTCAAAGTGTCTTTCTAGTTAATGGAAGCTGTCTGGAACCAGTCCACTGAGAGTGCCCTGAAAATGCAGTAACAGGGAAACTCAGGTCATTCCTTCACTCGCCATTCACCCAGTAAACTTTATTGAACATGTGGTGTGCATATTAGAAGTGAATGTTACTGAGGAATAGTGTGCCAGTGGAAAGAACACGGACTATGGATTCAGGAAGAGTTAGCGCAGGATCCTATCTCTGCCCTTGCTGGCTGCGTGGCTGTGTGCACTATATTTACCCTTGTTAGACCTCAGCTGCTTCACATCTCACCTTCATATGTGCAGATCTGAAGATAAGAGATACTGGTATGTACTAGAGTGTAGTGGCTAAGATGATGGTAGAAGCTTATCTTAGGTAAGTTTCTTTCTTTTATCCCGGCCTCTTTAGGAAGAGTTACAATGCATGTTGAGAGAGAAAGATGTGCCATCATGTGAAGTGCAGTCTTATATTATGACACATCTGGATTTCAATCCACACTGTAGCACTTTTGGGTCTAGTGAGTTCTCAAAATGATTGCTCTAATTCAGTGGAGTAGAGAAAATGTAGATTCTTTATTTGGTTTATAACCAGTCAAGTACCTCTGATATATGGTGTCCTCCCCAAATTGTGTACATATACTTTGAATAATTGTAAAGGCAGTTTTATTAAAATACACTTCACTTCCCAAACTGAGCTATCAGCTGTTAAAGTGTGTACATATTTTGGGGGGACATTCTGTATACGGGGTCAATGCTAAATGTCTAACACAATTGCAAGCTCAGGCTGTGCAATGACTTAAATACTGTCATGAACCACATTAAACTATTGTGGTCCATCCCATGGACTCAATGCTTACAGTTTGATTCCCTGTCAGGGCACATGCCAGGGTTGTGGGCTCGATCCCAGTAGGGAGGGTACAGGAGGCAACTGATCTAACGATTCTCTCTCATCATTGATGTTTCTATCTCTTTCTCCCTCCCCTCCCCTCTCCCTGAAATCAATAAAAACCTTTTTAAAAATGGTGATGATTGCCCTAAGCGGTTGGCTCAGTGGATGGAGCGTCGGCCTGCAGACTGAAAGGTCCCAGGTTCGATTCCAGTCAAGGGCATGTAACTTGGTTGCGTGCACATCCCCAGTAGGAGGTGTGCAGGAGGCAGCTGATCAATGTTTCTCTCTCATCAATGTTTCTTACTCTCTATCCCTCTCCCTTCCTTTCTGTAAAAAAACAATAAA
Source organism: Murina feae (assembly GCA_004026665.1). Taxonomy (NCBI): domain Eukaryota; kingdom Metazoa; phylum Chordata; class Mammalia; order Chiroptera; family Vespertilionidae; genus Murina; species Murina feae. The sequence continues at coordinate 21,153 of PVJC01023779.1, read as the reverse complement.
ATATATATTTTTTTAAAAATGGTGATGATTGCATAAGATTATAATGGAATTGAAAAATTCCTATTGCCTAATAATGTGGTAGTCCTTGAAACTTCATAGCACGAAGTATTACTCATTTGCTTGTGGCAATATTGGTGTACACAAACCTACTGAGCTGCTAGTTCTATAAAACTGCAGCATGTACAATTCTGTACAGTACATAATTGATAATGATAATAAAACTTACTGGTTTATGAATTCACTATATTTTTATCATTATTTTAATAAATAATGATATTTATTAAACAATAGTATTCCATGTCATGCCAGCAGCAGCCTTATATATCTCATGTTTACTATCTCTTGATTGCATCATTTTCTCTTGTCCTTGATTTAATCTCATGTTGTTTTGTGTAATACCATGCTGTATGCTTGCAACTTAGGAGTATTTTCAACTGTTTTTATCTCATGGATATATACTTATCACATAGATATATACTAAAATATATTTTTTGCCAATCTGACAAAAAAATGGGCCTAATTTTGATTCATTCACAGCAGACAGCTCTTATTGTGCTGGCTGTTGACATTTTTTTTTTTTTGACAATTTAAGGGAAAAGAGGCCAGTGTCCCTAACTACATAGTCAGGCATTGCTAGTTTTAAAAATTTTTGTGGCACACCAGTGTTGAAAAATTATTGTGGCACATGGGTTGAAAATCGCTGAGCTATGCCATGTAGCCTAGGTATGTAGCAAGCTATACCACCTAGATTGGTATAAGTGTGCTCTATGATGTTCACACGATGACAAAATTGCCTAATGACACATTTCTCAAAAACTTCCCCTGTTATTAAGTGGCACATGACTGTAGTCTCATTAGATTAGTGGTTCTCAAACTCTAACATTTATTGGAGTCATTGGGAGGACTTAAAAAATGCAGATTGCCAAACCTTATCTCCAGATAAGGGAAAAGCTTAAGACTGCATTTTTCACAAATCCCAGATGATGTTGATGCTACTGGTTGGGGGACTGAATTTTGAAAATCTCTGATTTAAATAATGTTTAGTCTTCAAAATAATTTCTCCTTGCAATTTATTTATTCCTACTCTTTTAAATCCCTGGATACCCAGTTTATTTTAATAAAACTTTATCTACAGTGGACAAAAAGAGAAGCATAGTTTGGTTAATTCTGAATATAGATGTTAATATTTATATACTATTGTGTATTGATACAGAAACATATTTATACTAGGGGCCCAGTGCACGAAGATATGTGCACTGGGAGGGAGTGGGGGTGTCCCTCAGCCCAACCTGCGCCTTCTCCAATCTGGGAACCCTCAGGGGAGTCCTCTCCAACCCAGGAGTTTCTGTCTGTCTTTGCAATCATATGAGCGAATTGTTTGAGACTCCCAACTCAGTTCGGTTTGTTGCTTACATAATAGAGGCATTTTTTTTCTTTGCTTTATTGGTGGAGATTTCCTGGAAGTTTTAGGATAGCTTCCCTTTAATTTTTCCTAGACACTCTGATTTTACTTATGTCTCTCACCTTTGCTTTCCCTCCAGCCCTGACTACAACAGTAACTTGCCCCAGGCCCACTTTGCTCTAGTGTCTAGGAGAACTACAATTCCCATTCCTGGTGCTCCCTGCTCTCTGGACTTCTGCTTCTGGTCCTGGGGCTGTCACCAAAACTACTATTCCCAGAATTTTTGGTGGTCCCTACGCTCTGGTTTTCCCAGGTCTCCGGCTTTCCTGCTGTGCTCTCCTTCCGATGACTGAGGGAGCCATGTCTCCACAAAGGAGCAACCAAGGGAGCCATGTCCCCCCAAGCTGTCCCCGCAAGCTGCCAGCTATCCCATTCTGCTCTGTGTATGCAAATTACCCACCATCTTTGTGTTAATTTGCATACACACTCCTCATTCGATGGTGGGTGTGGCTTGAGCATAGCAGAGGGACAGCTAATTTGCATGTTTCTCTATTATATAAGACTAGTGGCCCAGTGCGCAAAATTCGTGCACATTAAAAGGGGATTAATTAGAGGAAATATTTTAATATTGCTATTTGCCCTTTCTCTATAACAGAAGTGTCAGAGATTAAAGAAAATTAGTAAAACGTATATGAAAATCTTCCTCCTGTCAGAGTCTGGGGTGCACCATGGAACCCAGAGTCAAGTCTTCAACCACCCACATGTACCTCCAAATCGCTCAAGACCCAAACCTGGATGGCCTCCCTTCATTGGGCTAGATCCAGACCCGGCCGGTCCCACACTGTCAAGCCCTGCCAGGTGGGGGGGTTGCAGCCTCAGGTCCCTTGGTTGCCAGGGCAGGGGGGCATAGCCTGAGGTCCCCCATCAAACCCTGCTGGGCAGAGGGAGTAGCCTGTAATCCCCCAGCCTGGCACCAGGGCAGGGGGCATAGCCTGAGGTCCCCTGGCCTGGTGCTGGGGTGGGGGGCATGGCCTGAGGTCCCCTGGCCCAGAACCAGGGTGAAGGGCACACCTTGAGGGCCCCCGTCAAGTCCCGCTGGATTGGGGGCACAGCCTCAGGTCCCCTGGCCTGGGGCCAGGGTGGGGGGCATGGCCTGAGGTCCCCCGGCCTGGCACCAGGGAAGAGGGTGCTGCCTGAGTTTCTCTGGCCTGGTGCCAGGGTGGAGGGAGCAGCCTGAGGTCTCCTGTCAAGCTCTGCAGGTGGAAGGCACGACCTGAGGTCCCCTGTCAAGCCCCATGCAGGAGGTGGGTGGGCGAGCAGCCTCAGGTCCCTGATGATTGCTCCTTAAGGCTCGTTATGGGAACTTAGCCTCAGCTGTGGGTGCAAATTGACCGGAGTGACAGTCAATTTGCATATTCCCTCTTTATTATATAGGATAAATAATACATAATGTATGTAACATATATATACTATATAACATTTTAATATTTTTGATAGTCAACTTAGGCAATGATAAAAACTTGAAGACATGGTATTTAAATAATTTGGGCTTATCCATATTGAACATTAAAATATTTTTAAATTCATGAATTTAGTTTATAATATATATTATATCACTTTTGAGTAATATTATAGACCCATGGGACTTTAAAGGCACAGTTTCCTTTGGTGAAATCTAGTTATTATTTTTTATCTTATCCTTTTAGCTGGGAATTTTGTTCTTTTTAGCACTATTCCTGATATATATTTTTTAAATCTATTTTTATTTATTTCAGGGAGGAAGCGAGGGGAAAGGGATGAGAGATAAAACATCAATGATGAGAAAGAATCATTGATCAGCTGTCTTCTGCACAGCCCCTACTGGGGATTAAGCATGAAACCCAGGGATATGCCCTTGATTGGAATGGAACCTAGAATTGAACCTGGCACCCTTCTATCTGCAGGCTGAAACTTTATCCACTGAGCCAAACCAGCTGGGATAATCCAGATATTTTTAAAAGATTTTAAAAAATACTTATTTTTATTGATTTCAGAGAAGAAGGGAGAGGGAGAGAAACATCAATGATGAGAAAGAATAATTGATTGGCTGCCTTCCACATGCCCCTACTGGGGATTGAGCCTGCATCCCAGGCATGTGCCCTAATTGGGAATTGAACTGTGAATTCCTGATTCATTAATGCTTAATCACTGAGCCACGCTGGCTGACTATTCCCGATATTTTTAAAAGCACTCTTGCTGTCTAAGAGCAGGATATTCTAAGCACATTTTGTTTTTCCCTGTCCTAATCAATGGAGTCCATTCATGTTAGTGAATAATAGTATTAGGGATCAACATTTTGTGTCCTAGGACTGTAAACTGAATTAGGTAATAAAACTGGGAATATTTATTGAAAACCATGAATTCATATTGATATCTAGTCTAATAAAAGCATAATATTGAAATTGACCATTTCTAGGGGACGTTTAAGCCATGCCCGCCAGCCAATCAGAGCGGCTGTAGGCAAATTAACTAGCAGAGATGGAGGCCAGCAGCAGAACCGTGGAGGCAGGTGCAGTGCAGGTGGCAGGGTGAGCGAGGTGTGTGAGCTGGGCGGGGCCGATGGGCGGTTGGCGGGTGGTGTGTGTGAGGTGGGTGGGGTGCCATGGGCAGGTGGCAGGCCACAGGTTGGGCGGATACAGGCTGGGCTGAGGGTCCCCTGAGTGCACAATATATTGTGCACTGGGCTCCTAGTTTATATATATATATATATATATATAATTTATTGTCATTCTAATTTTTGAAGTCATTTTCATCCTCTAATAGTTTAAAAACTTAATGTGTCTGTTTTAAATATCATCTCATCACAACATTTTAAATCAGTTTTAGTATGCTGTGTTGTATTTTGTCATTGCAAATAACATGAATTCTTAGAATATTGCCTCATTTAAGATGTCACATATTGTATCATAAAGAAACCATGGTTATGGATATCACATTTTAAAAATTCTATCATGACTTTTACCTCACCCTATGCACAAACATCAGTTTAGGATTATTGTAGAGCTCAATGTGAAAAGTAAAATCAAAAGTGTCCTAGAAAATAAACTTCAGACCTTGATATAGTAAATTACTTCTTAAATAGAATACAAATATTAAACATAAAAGAGCATTAGAAAATTAAACTACATTAAAATTGGGATCACTATTAACAAAATGAAAATGTAGATCACAAAGTGGAAGAAATTATATTACAGATAACTGAAAAGGGTTCATATCCAGAATATATAATCACTTCTCCAAATCAACAAGAAAAAGATAGCTCATTTATACTCTTTTAAGTGGGCAAAAATCTTGAACAGTTACTTGATACACACACACAAAAGGTTTCCAAATAATTAAGATATATAAGAAATATTTTGACTCTTATTTGTAGTTAGAGAAAGTCAAAGTTAAAACTCTTGAAAGACTAAAATAAAATTGGCTGAGATATCAACTATTGGTACAGATGTAGAGCTGCTAGAATTATTGTGCATTGCTGGTAGAAGCCCATTTGTACAAAGTGCTTGGTAATACCCTTAAATTTGACATATGCTCTATGTAACCCAGCAATCCCTCTCCTAGGTATGTACTTAACAGAAATCTCTACATATGTGCACTGAAAGCCATGTACAAGTGTTTATAGAAGTATTATTCTTAATTACCAAGGTCTGGAAACAGTCTAATATTCATCAGCAGTAGATTGGATAAATAAATTTTAGTATATGTATACAATGGAAAGCTAAACAACAATTAAAATGAATGAATTATTGCTAGGTAAAACAACCTGAGTGAATTTAACAAATATAATATTATTCTAAAGACACTGGACACAAAAAATATATACCATGTGTATAATATTTATGTGAGTTTAAAACAGGAAAGACTAAATAAACTATGGTGGCTGCAGTTAAGGTACTGGTTACTTTTGGGGAAGGGGAGGGTAGTAACTAAGAGGGGGCACAAGGGGGCACTCTGCGTTTCTGTGAATGTTTTATTTCTTGACTTCATTCCAAGTTTGTGCTCACTCTGCAATAGGTCATCAATTATATCTTTTGATTTGTGTACTTTTTGCTTTGCATTTCAAGGAAAACTTTCTTATTGTTAAACTACGTGGCCAACATTATGTAGGAACAGCAGAGAGAAAATATGTGACTTGGGACATGTAGGAACTCATCTCAGAAAGGATTAGAAGTCAGACCTTATACTACGATGCACTCCAATGCAAGTAGAGAAAATCCCTCTCGTGGTAGCTTAAAGAAGCAAGGACTTTATGTTTATCACAAGATAACCAAGCTGTGAGTGTACATGTCCTAATAACATAATCAAGAACTCAGGCTGACTTAACTCCTGTTGTCCTAACTCTGTATTTTTTGGTCTTTCTGGATGTATGATGGGTGTTGCTTCTCTGGGGATATAGTTTGAGTTGCAGGAATGAAGAAGGAAAAAGAGGAGAGGTTGTCCAGAAACCTCATACTAATAATACCTTCTTGACCAGAGTTGTGTCACCTGTAGGTTTGAGGAAGTCTAGAAAGACAATATAGGGAGGCAAGGCAAGGGGCTTTGAAATGTGTGTTTAGTGAGCCAACTAATGTGACTTGCTATTGCACCTGAAAGAAATGACTACCAGATATGTTTTGGGAGAACACTAGCATACCAAAAAGGAAAAAGAAACATACACAAAAGTACTTTTTTTTCCCACCATGTACTTCCTCTAGCTTAAGGAGGGTAGGGTCACATGGTGTCAGAAACTTTCTCATCTCTTCAGGAGTAGAAGGATTTAAGATATAGTGATATTTAAAGTTATGGTTATTCTCAAGGAATAAAGGACCATAAAGGAGTTCACTGCTTAGGCAGCTATTTAGGAAGAGGAAAGAGAAGCATCTGGGTTCATCCAATAACAGTGGGGTCAAAATATTTGTATTTTTGGTTGTTTTCCTTTAATAGTTTGACATGAATGAGGTGATAGGAAAAGATAATTTTAGGCATCAATTTTGAGAAACATTCAATAGATAGGCATCCAAACTTAAAGTTTCTTTAAAAACTAAGAAAAGAAGAAAAAAACCAACATAACTTCAAAAAGAACAAAACTATCCTGATAGTGAGTTCATCTTCAGTAGAATAAAATTAAGACGTGGCTAGTTCTTGGGTTCCTGGCAATTAATCACTTATTTGTCAACAAATAATTATTGTGCATTCTTTTTGCGCTAGATACCGTGCTACCTACTTTAATGTCTGTTAGCACACTCATCTCCACAAAAGCCCCTTCCATTTGCAAACTATAAAATGGAGTCCCAGATGAGTTTAGGAATTGGACAACCATTGTATAGTTAGTAAATTCTGGAATTGGGACCAAGGCCTGCTTGACTATAAAGCTTTCTACTCTATGATCTGCTTGGAATGATTTTGATCCCTATCATGATCTTCATGGTTGACTGTATTCCATCCAGTTGTCCAACTAAATAGCCAATTGATAAGTAACAGTACAATGAGGTCACGTATGTGATTCCCTTTCACATTATTTTATGTCAGCCTCATTTCTTATCAGTAGGTCCAATGGCATTTACTATTAGCTAATTTTAAAAGGAAGAAATGGCTATGAGGAAGGCTATCTGAGTTTTCTCTGATATATAGAATTTAGGTGGGATAGCTCAAAGATATGAGAATACTAGGGCCCCAGTGCACAAAAATTTCTGCACTCGGAGTGTCCCTCAGCCTGGCCTGGGCCCTCTTGCAGTCTGGGACCCCTCAGGGGATGTCCACCTGCTGGCATGCCTGGCAAGCCTGGGTGAGGGGTTGAAGGCTGTTTTTAGGCTGCCCACAGTCCCTTCAGGTTTTGGGTCCCTACTGGGGTGCCTGGCCTGCCTGGGTGCAGGTCTGAGGGCTGTTTTCAGGCTTTCAGGCTGCCCACAGCTCCCATTGACCCAACGTCCCAGCAAGGCTGGTTGGAAACAGGTTTCTGGGGTTTATTTATCTTCTATAATTGAGACTGTTGTTTTAAGTCCAGGCCTAGGCAGGTAACAAAGTCTCCTGTTGGCTTCAGCTCTGTGGCTTCTATAATTGAAAGAATGTTGCAGTGAGCAGAGAGAGGCTCAGCCGGCCTAGGCAGACAGTTTACTCCTGGTGCAACAGAAGCCTCCTGTTTACTCTAGCTCCGTGACTGCCAGCCTCCATCTTGGCTGGGTTAATTTGCATGCAGATGCTCTGATTGGCTGGTGGGCGTGGCTTAAGCATCCCGTAGAAATGGTCAATTTCAATATTACTCTTTTATTAGATAAGATATCTCATGAAATCTGATATATTGAAACATCATTTTAGTATGAATTAGAAAACTCCCTAGGTATCCATTTGTAATGATTTAACAAAAGGACAAAAAAGGAGCCCTGACTGGTTTGGCTCGGTGGATAGAGCATCAGCTTGCGGACTGAAGAGTCCCAGGTTCAATTCTGGTCAGGGGCATGTACCTTGGTTGCGGGCACATCCCCTGTGGGAGGTGTGCAGGAGGCTGCTGATTGATGTTTCTCTCTCATGGATGTTTCTAACTCTCTATCCCTCTCTCTTCCTTTCTGTAAAAAATCAATAAAATATATTTTTTAAAAAATTTGTTTTTTAAAAAAAGAAGAAGGAAATTTCCAGAGAGGACATACCAAACTAAACCATGTCACTCCCTTTTTCAGCCTTAGCCAATCCTAAACTGGATCCTCACCGGCATCGGAATGAGAAACCTCTAAGAAGTGATGCTGTGCAGGGAGGTGGAACCTCCAATTAGCTTTGTACCTTACATTCTTTCTCTTGGCATTGTTGTTTTATTTGAGGACTTTAACTTTTCTTAAATTAACAGTTAGGGCAAAAGTGTTCCAATGGACGCTAAAAATGGAATCTTAAATCAAAATAAAGTGTTACTCAGAATTCTAAAATAGAATCATTTTGTTCTAAACTGTGGATAATCTCATGGCAGTGACTCAAAGCCAAATTAGGCAAAGAACATATTGGTGCTGATCTTGGGTACGTAGATGAGCCTGAGGCAGAATATGCATCATCCATGAACATGTAAGAACACTGAGATTAGATTATGGTTTTCCTTGTGCATGGTACAGAACATTTTTACTCTTTCACTGCCCTTGAGCAACTGATTAATACCCAGTGACCACATGAGTGGACTTTTTCTTTTTCTTTTTTGAGGCAAAATATTTGGCCTAGTTTTTAAGCATAGATATAAGTCCATATGTATGAAAAGAAAGGAAAGATGCAGATTTCTCATGTAGCTTTTTCAAGTGTAAGCCATCTTTTAAATAAATAAAATCCCATGTTTGAGAAAATAAAACTAACTTGTGCAGTTTATAATTCTTTTTTTAATTTTTTTTTTTTTGTCAGCAAGCCATTGCAGAGGATGGAAAATCCCTTCTACTGGCTCAGAAACTTGTCACAGGTAGGTGGCATTTGATGACTCACAAAAGAGGAACTGTGGTGCAGATTAATTATTTTTTTGGTGATGAAACGATGCTGGTTTATTTTTCACTAAGAATAAGAAAGTTAATAAATGTCATTCAAGTCATTAAAACTGAAGTTTCTGATGCTATTAGAAACTGTAATCTAAGAATGTTTTGAGAGAGCAAACATTTATGATAATCTACCAAAATTTAATATTTCTTAGCAAATCTATCTTTCATCAGGCAGTGAGTAACGTGCCTTATTTCTTCACTCAAATGGAATAATCTCAACATTAACACAATATTAAATTTTCCTTTATACCCATAAGTATCTTGCTATAAAATAGTTTTAAAATGTACCATTAATGAGGCCTAGTTTGGGTGAGGTGTTGAAAAATGAACATCTTCATATATTGCTTGTGGGAGTAGACTAGTACATTTCCAGAGGGCAATGTGTACTATAACTACATCAAAGATATTAGATGAAAATGAATAGACTAGAAAGAGAGCATTACACATGATTTAAAAATGCATTTTCTTTTTGCTTCTATGTGTATTTTTCCCCTAAAGTACTTATGAATATTTACATAATATAGATTAAAATTAATAAATACCAGTTATTCATTCACTGTCTTCTCTGCTCTCTCTCTGGCATGACTCTGTCCTCTTGTGAAATTGTAAGAGCAGAAAGATATGCTAGAAAGGACTTCCTAAGCCAATGACACTGATGAGTCCTGCCACGTAGGATACAGGGAAACTCTCGAGAGCATAGCCTCAGAAAGGATTTTGACTCCATTTTGGACATTCCATAGAGACCCCGCTCCTGGACCAATTTGAAAAATAGGATACAGGAGATGAATACAGAGGGAGATGATGCAAGTTCATGGTCAGTTACATGAACTGTTGCATTTGGCATACTTGGATCTGATTTCAAACTCTGCCATTTACTCCTGGGTGACTTCAGGGCAATTCAGTTAGGCTCCCTGAACCTCAGTTTCTCCATGTGTAAAGCCATAATACCTGACAGTATGAGAATACCTATTCAATTATTACTCATTTGAAGATAAAATAGTACATGTAGAATAATTACAGTAATGCCCAGTCTAGAGTAAGAGCACATTCAAACACTAGCTCAATGAAAATGGTTTTTCAGGTGAATTGTCATCATCATCTTCAGTTGGAATCCATTTTAGGAAATACGGAAAGCATAGAAGCTGTGTTAGAAAAAGCAACAGTAGCCACTACTGTTTTTCATTTATAATTTTAATGACAATAATAGTAAATTATCCCATATCTATACTAATAATAGAGAAATATGCAAATTGTCCAGGATGCTGTCACGTAATGACCAATCAGAATAGGGGCTGGGCCACGGCAGAGAGCTCTCAGCATGCCTACACTGGGGGTCCGAAGGGCATGGAAAGGAAGGGAGATCAGATAGGCAGTTAGGAGGATCAGGCCAGGAGGGGAGAGCAGATAGGCAGTGAGGGGGATAAGACTGGCAGGGAGGAGCAGTAAGATAGTTAGGGTGATCAGGCCAGGAGGGGAGATCAGTTTGGGGGATCAGGCCGGCAGAAGAGAGCAGTTAGGGGGATCAGGCCGGGAGGGGAGAGCAGTTAGGGTGATAAGGCAGGCAGGCAGGTGAGCGGTTAAGAGCCAGTGGTTCCAAATTGTGAGAGGGATCCTGGATTGGAGATGGTGCAGGCCCTGCTGAGGGAGCCCCCCTTCCCATGCATGAATTTAGTGCACTGAGCCTCCAGTTTCCATATATAAATTTCCCATCTGTAATGTGTATAAACCTTATTAAACTACATATATATAAGTCCAGCATTTGGTTCAAAAGTAAAACAAAAAATAAATAGACATCCAACACAACAATACCAAGAAAAAAAATTACAAAAAGTCAAGTGCTACTAAAACAAAATAAAACAAAAACAAAAAACTTTAAGAAACAAATAGAAGCCAAAAAAGTGCACATGAGATTTAAAATATGGGATCAGAGTTGATATAAAAGTAAAGGCGTGCCTGGCCTGGCTGGCTCACTCACTGGGTGTTGACCTATGAACCATGAGATTAGGGTTTGATTCTCAGGCAGGACACATGCTTGGATGCAGGCTTAATCCACAGTAGAGGGCATGCAGGAGGCAGCTGATCTGTGATTCTCTCTCATCATTGATGTTCCTATCTCTCCCTCTCCCTTCCTCTCTGAAATCAATAAAAATATATATTACAAAATGAAGGCATATTAAGATTTCAATGTCAATACCATTAGCCTTGTGATTTTACAACTTAAGATCTTTGATTAGATTTTTTTTGTACTATAATATGTTGGTTTCTCTAAAATTTCTAGGCTGAAGTTTGTTTAAACTTAGAATATGTTTAGTTTGTCCAGCCCACAGGCAATGGATAAAATAATGAAACTATCATATTGGGAGTGACATTTTCAACAACACTGTCAGAGGTGGGTGTTCTCAGATGAAGAAACATATAAAAAATCTGGGATAAATAGAATTGCTTCCATCTTATTCTTTTAAGAGGGACAAATGGAAAAAATTTTTGTACCTAAAGCACACACTTATTTCTATATATTTACATAAATAGTTGAAGACCTTACAGTAAGAATTTATCTTCTCTGTTTTGAATTTATACTTAAGTTTTTTCTTAGAAGAAATCAAAACTTGGGAAAAAGGACACTGGGGAATGGGTTGACACAAAAAGCAATTTGACATCTGACAGTTTTATTATTTTCTTTGATTTTGTAAGAGGCTTTGTCTTGAGAAGAAAAGTCAAACTGAACAACTTCAAAATAAATGTGAGAATTTGTCTCTGTGAATTCATGGACAGCTCTTCATTACCCAGACCATTCATACAAAAATTGTTGAGGGCCTACTTTTGACTGGAAAATAGGTCATTCAAATGATATGAATAAGAATAATTGAGATCATTCCTTAAATCATTTAGGTAGCAATTACTAAAAAGATAAGAGAATCTCAATTACAAATCTCAAATAGTGGAAAAGCTATTTAAGTCAGTGTGTTTCTTTCCTCGTGTTTGTAAATAGATTCACATTTCCAATCAGAATTCCTCACTATTGGCTAAGAAGGGACATAGAATAAGTTACAAAGAGAATTTCCTTAAAAACATATATAGCTTTCAGGTCATGCTTGGAAATGTGACCATTTGAGGAGGTTAAGACATACAATCTATTTCCTAAGGGTTTCTGGTCTAGTTGGCTGGGTTGCCTAGCAACCTGAAATCTTCAGCATTCAAGGGTTATCTTTCCCTGGTGAAATGTCAGTCCCCTTATGAATGTTAAGTCCTAAGTGATGTCCTTCAAATTAGGAAGGCTTTTTACTCACACGGTGAAATGCCTTCTACAGGAGTAGACTTAACACAAGTGAGAATTCTGAGACAAAAATTACAAATGGATCCTGCAGAAAGGAGACTTCCGTAGACAGTAAAGCAGCATTGTAAGGAGCCGGAAAAAGGGTGCTGATATCTGGAATGCTTACAGGTTCAAGAATATCAATATTGAAGAATTGTTTATTCACATTGCAGGGTGCTTATCTCATTGGCACGAACACTGGAGAAGTTTCACACCACAATTTGAGTATTCTTTTTTTCCTTTATCCACTGATATTAACATTTCTTATCTGCTTTTATGGTTTCCATACATACCTACAATCCAGTACCAAATTCTGTTGATTTTCTGGCTATTTCTTCTTCATCATGAACAGCCCAGTTTGTGTAATAAGACCCCTTCTTTGAACTTATAGAACTTTTTGACTGGTCTGCCTATATCCAAACTTTCTTCCACGAATCTATCCTTCAGGCTATACAAATTTTCAAAACACAAATTTAATTCCATCTATCCTCTAGCTTCACTTACTTAAAGTCCTCCAAAGCTTGTTTATATTACTTTTAGGATAAAGGTAAATTTAAGATTAAGGTAAATGCCATCATTCAACAAGCTTCCTCTCATTTCCTCAGTTCTGAGAAGTTTCCTTGCTCAGGCTTTTGTGTTTGTTTTGTTTTGTTTTTAATTACAGGATAATTCAGTGCCTTTCCTGTAAACCAAAGTACTCACAGAGTAAGACATAATTTTTCTTTCAAAAAATGTGCACTATCTGCAGCTTTATGTTGAGGAATATGATTAGCTTATTAGTGCCGTTCTCCCCCACTATACCATGTGTTCCCTAACCATAGAAATCAGGTCTATTTTTAATCATTATTGGCTCTGCAATTGCTAGCATATTGCCTAATACTTAGTAGATACTCTAAATATTTTTGAATGTATAAAAGGAATAATAAATCTGTTCTTTCTCTTTTTTTGTCTTTTGAATGGCAATCTAGGAACAACACTATAATCTCCACTTTCTTAACATGTCCACAGGGGTAATTATTTTTCAACTTTCTAAGCTCAAAATATTTCTTTTTAATAAAAGGAATTAAAAATTGAGTTACTGTCTACCTAAAGTGCTTATAGCTCAAGAAAATGTGAAAATGTTCGTATGTCCTCAATATCCCAAAGAATATAATTTTTTTCATGTTTTTATTCAGCATCTCTTAGGTAACATTATAAGTCCTCAATAAAATACAATGCAGCTCTGGAAAGAAATATTCAATTTAAAACTGCCCATAGACACAGCTCCAGAACCCTATTTTATTAACAAACAACAGAGAGAAACCTGACTGACTTTAAGAGTATATTCCATATAGAGATGCTATAATGAACAAATAATTTTATTTATTTACATAGTCATTTAGCTCATGGAATTTTTAGATATATATATTTTTTGAAAATCAAGGATGCAAAGCCCAAACTTAATCAGTGGTGTGGGAGGGATCACTAATTAAATTTCTAAAATTACCTCTCTGTTAATATTTAGAAATTCTCTTCTGAATTAAGTTAGGTGGAATTATGTAAAATGAAGCAACCAAAGTGCTAAACCAAAGACCCAAATTAGCAGCAGGCTTTACTGGTATTTGGAACTTGTAAATTAAAAAATCACAAACATTAATTGCATCTTTGTAGTATATAAATTAATAATATAATGATGACTTCATCTTCATGTTTAATCATACCATAACAAAATCACTTTATGATTAATTTGGTTATCTTAAGAGCTGTTGGGTTTTCTCATAAATCAAAATTATTTCTATGAAGTGTCAGTTCAAGATGTAATTATCTTAGGAGCTCTATTTTAGCATTTCTTCTGCAACTACCAGAAAATAAAATAACTGTATCCACAGAGTAGCCACATGTAGCACATGTTTATAATTGATAAATTGATTGGTTGATTAATTAATTAATTAAAGGCTACCATAGAATTTGCAAACTCACAATTCTCTTCATGCTTAAAGTTCTTCTCTTCATTGATGAGCATCTAGTTTGGGGATTTTGGAGCAACTGAGTTCAAGATCAGAGTGCCAGCATGGTTGGGATCTAGTGGAGACCCTCTCCCTGATGACTGCCTTCTAAGTGGTGTGCTTACAAATATGAATTGCATCTTCGTAGTATATAAATTAATAATATATTTTAATATATTTATATTATTCATTATATCATTGATTATATATAATTAATAATATAATTTGACCTTGGTACATATATACCTGCAGAGAGAGCAGGGCATTGCTCTCTTTCTTCCTCTTCTTAAAAATCCACCACCAATCCTATCAAATTAATACTCAACCATATGACTTCATTTAACATTAATTACATCCTAAAAGTCCTATCTCCAAATACAGTTACAATTAGGGGATAGGGTCTCAACATTTGACTGTGGGGGCTATACAACTCACTCTGTAGAATATGGTTTTAAACTTATAACAAGTCTGTTACATTCCAAATGTTCACATATAGAAAAATTTTCTGCCATTGTTAATGGCTGCTTGCTTGCTTGGAGCACTATGCTATTCAAGGCAAGGACATTAAAAGAATATAAAGTACATTTCTTTGAAATCAGTTGTTAAACGAACTTGGCCTTGTATTTGCAGTATGTTGCACACAATCATTTTCGCCATATTTCTGAGTTAACACAATTGGTGAAGATGTGATTCATACAGGACAACTTTCCTGTCTTGCTGTGCTCCTCCTGTAAAGATCTGACTCAAGTGTGAGGATCCAATTTAAAACCGGCTCCTTGCTTGAATCAACATAGAGAAAGGAGAGAAGGTGGCGGCAGTATTTAAGCTTTCTTAAGCACAAATAACTTTTGTAGAATAATTCATACCTTCGCTGAAGATAGCTGAATATAAGTCTGATTTAGGTAGGAACTTAAAATTATACTAATAGGTGTAAAGTATTAATTAATAAGTTAATGAAGCCCTGACATAGGGAGAGGTTTGCAGTATTTGAGTATATGTTCTGTTGGTTTCTTCTGTAGAAAGTAATCAATATTTTCCATTTCTTCAACTTAACCATACAAGAAAAGTCAAGGGACTTAATTAGGGTTTTCTTAAAATGCAAAACAATACTTTATTGGAAAATTAAAATGTTCAAGAAAAGTAGGTTATTACTACCTCGAGAAAAGATCTGTATTGAGCCTTTAAGCTCATATATTCCCAGTTATTATTAGTGATTCTATATCAGAACTCACAAAAAAAACAGGACAATATATTTTAATGTCCGAAGTTTCTCTGGTCTCGCCTAAAATACAGTATAGTACATATAGGAAAACCTTTTAGTTGATACTGTGTGGAATCTGCTCAGGAATGTTTCTGTTCAAAACACTACTAGTAGAGTCAGCTGCTCTATTTAGACATGGTCTGCACTACATATTCTTGGTGAAGTTCTGGGCTATTTGACTGGAGATGCTAAATGTTTTTCTCATCCAACCCCATTGGAGGAACCTCCTGTCTACAACCCTGGAAGTCACTTAGATGATCTCTCCTACCATGTCTCCCTGAAAGTAAGACATCCCCCCCAAATAAGACCTACTTAGTTTTGCCTCTCACTGAAATATAAGTAATCCCCCGAAAATAAGACCTCTCTGATAATAAGATCTCTCCTGAACATAAGGCCTCCCTGATAATAAGCCCCCAAACATAAGGCCTCCCCGATAATAAGGCCCCCTGAAGCTACCTTAATTCTGGACTCTGGGCTATAGCGGCGGGCGCCTCTGTGCAGCATAGCTGGAGCAGAGAGGAAGTGCGAGGTCTCTTTTAATCAGAGAGCCCACGCCGCCCCCAGGACAAGCTGCCGCCTGCTGCTCGCTCTGCCCTGACGGGGTCTGGCTGACTCACAATTAGACAGTGAGTTGCACGGGACAGGAGTCGGGCACACTGTGTGGACACACAGGTAATAAATTTCCTTTTTTTTTTTTTGCTCAACAATAAATGTGTACCATATACTTCTTCATAGAAGAATAAGACATCCCCTGAAAATAAGACTTAGCGCATCTTTGGGAGCAAAAATTAATATAAAACACTGTCTTATTTTCGGGGAAACGGGGTGGTTGCAGCGAGAATGTGAATGTGTTAACTATAAAGCTAGTGTTCTACTCATGGTTGACCGTATTCCAGGATACAGAAAAACTGGCCTTCAGAGAGATAAGGAAGATGGGAGAAAATCAGAACCACAGGAAGTAGAAATAGAAGATAATTTTGAGAGAAAGAAAGAAATTTTCATTAGTGCATTTTTTAGATCTTTTGCTCCCTATGATGTCCAACTTCTCCCAGTTCTTGGTCATAAATGAATATGTATGTGACTATTACACACCAACAAGAACATGTGCTTTTATCTTTATTTTTGCCCTTTTGTTCTTTGCTACAAAACATGTCTAACTAAGGGAGCACCAAGAACAGGACTCTATTCTGCCCTCCAGATTCTTCACGTCTTCTTCCTAAGGAGTAGAGCTTTGTGTACTAGTATATTTCAGGAGTGAACAGGGTCAATACAGTGAGTCTGTCCCTCAATATCAGGAGACCTTGTTAGTGGAAGAACTCTTCCTACTTCTGATCTTGACATTGAGGATTCTGGCTGTGGCCTTCTGCCAGGATTTAGAGGAAAAGCCTAGTTATGGTAGCAAGGCTCATATTAGGTTTTTGATAATTAGCCAGTCATTTTCATCTGTTTTTAGCTATGTAGTCAGCTGCCCTGTGAGACCTAAGGAAGACATTCAAAAAAATAGGTACTTGGGGTGATGGGTGCATGATGCAGTGTGCAGATCTTTTATTGAGTTGTACATTTGAAACCTGTATAGTTTTGTTAACCAATGTCATCCCAATGAATCCAATTGAAAAGAATAAGTACGATCTCTTTTAAAATTATATATTTTTATTGATTTCAGAGATGAAAGGAGAGAGAGAAAGAGAAACAGAAACATCAGTGATAAGAGAGAATCATTGTCTGGCTGCCTCCACACGCTTCACACTGGAGTTGAGCCCATAAGCCAGGCATGTGCCCTGACCAGGAATCAAACCATGACCTCCTGGTTTGTAGGCTGATGCTCAACCATTGAGCCATGCTGGCCTGGGGATAAGTATGATCTCTTAAACATAACTGACAGCTATTTTTATTATTTCCCAAATTCTATGTTAAATAATATGCCAGATTCATACTAGTAATGAACCATTGACATTGCCACCAGTCATACCTTCCATAATTACTATTGATGCTGATTAGCAATAATGATATTATTCCTCCTCTATAATTAGTCTTGAAGGCACATCACTTACAGGGATAAGATTGCTACACTTTGTTTTATTTATATGTATACTTGACTTTAGATCAATACATGCTCTTTATAATCTTCAAAGATGCTTCTTATTCTGCAAGCATCATTCCTCACACATGCGTACCCTTATTGCTTACCCACTGTTTCGGCTGTCAGACCATGGAATACTGATAAAAGAAAATGCACAAGAGTGTGGCAATTAGAGACTCATTCTATGGAGTTTCATCACGATCATGTCTGTGAACACATCAACCCTTTTATTCACCTCTCAAATGTCACAAAGCTGTTCTCTCACTTATTTTTTCTTTTCTCCTCAAAACATCTAAAAATCTTACATTTCTCCCCTCATTCTTAGTGAAAATATTTCCTCTTCCTCACACTACCAACTGAATTTGGCTGAAAACTTTCTCATATTTCTTCTTCTTCCACTTAACTTCTCTCAGGGTCCTTGGAAATAGCCCATTGGGCTGTGAGCTCCTTGAGAGTGGTCATTATAATTTATTCACTGCTTGTATCTTTGATGCCCTGCTAATTTTCTTTAATGTAAAGGTTGCTTCCAAACTTACTTAAATCATCAAAAAACACCACCCCTTTCTTAATTCTACTACTTCTTTTAGCTACTTTGTAATTTTCCCATTTATTATCAAAATCTTGAAAAGACTTCATTACTTTCAGTTCTTATCTGCTCCCTCCATTTTCACAATGGAAAATAATTCGCCTTTATTTCAATCCTAGTGAAAATACTATCAAAAGGTTATGAGTGACATTTTTGTCCCTACAACCAGTAACTGTACCTGTGCTCTTATTTTTCTTGGTTTCTCTTAACTATTTGATATTGTAGACCTCCCACTTTTTTTTTTTCTTCTGTAGAGACTTCCCACTTTTTGAATCTGTAATTCCCAAATGACATCTTCAGGCCTGATCTCCTTCATGCATTCTTCCTGTGCTTGTTCTCAACTGACAATAGTTTAGATCGAATTGAATTGTGAATAACAGGCAAATTCAGTGCATTCCAAGTGAATTCAGAATTTTGGTCTGCAAATGGCCCTTCCTTTCTAGATAAACTTGTAAAATTTAGATAAAATTGAAATTCCTTTCTCATATTTCTAGGTCCCTGAACTCAAACCATAGAATTGCCTTCCAACCTCTTTCTCTGTCATTCACAACATCTGGTATGTCACAGTCTTTTGATTCTTTTGAAAAATTTCTGGGATTCTTTTTTCCCCCTTCTCATTGTTGACTGAAGTAAAGAGCTGAGGCTTTTAGTAATTTTATTGTCTATTTCACTATTTCTCCATCATTGGATTATTACCATATTACTTATATTAAATGAAACTTTCAACCTGTTACTTCCATCATTAAGTTGCCTGCAATATCAAGTTCATATTTTCTGGTTTTGGTTAAGATTCCGATAAGCTTACCTCACTTTACCTAGTTAATATCTTCTCTTCAAACACTTACTGCTAACTTCCACCCCAGATACATGTGTGTTCTCATATTTTCTTTTTTTAAAAAATATATTTTTTTATTAATTTCAGAGTGGGAGAGATAGAAACATCAATGAAGAGAGAGAATCATTGATTGGCTGTCTCCTGCACACCCTCTCCTGCAGGTAGGGGCCGAGCCTTCAACTCCTGCATGTGCCCTTTACTGGAATTGAACCTGGGACTTTTCAGTCCACAGGCCAATGCTCTATCCACTGAGCCAAACTGGCTGGGGTTGTGTTCTCATATGTTCTATCTTAACCTGTCATATGTACACCAAACCATTTTTCTTATTTCTGGACTAAGCGTATTCATTTTCCCCATGTAATCCTACATTGCCTGTACTAGAGTACATACCTCATTAAATTTCTATTTCCTGTTTACTCATCAGTCTTGCCAGACTCATAGTATATAAGGACATTGCTTTTATGTTTCCTGCGATATACTCAGTGCTTAGTACTGTCTATCATTGAGCAAGTGTTCGGTATATAAATCAAAGAATAAATATCCTAGCTGTGAATCATGTACAGGATCTAGTCAACTGAGTGCCACATACCAGGTCCTCTTATGCACAGACCTTCTTATAATCTTAGTAATATCTGTTATTGGTACCACTTCATCCAGTAGACTTATATTAAATGTACCCACATTTATATTTATCTTTGATTTTTTTTTCAAAATGTTTATAATATTATGGCTATACGATCAAATTGCCAAAAATAAGTTCAGCAAGAGTTTACCTTCCATAGCTTTATATGAAATGAGTGCTGTATGGTGACTATAAGAGGAAGAATAATATCACTCTCTCATTTTATTGCCCTTAGTAGAGGAATGGCAAAAATATTTTCTAATTGTTCCTGAGAACTATGACAAACTGATTTAATATTGTAGAGGTTTAAAAGTATATTTCTTGTTTACTTTCTGTAATGCCAAATTACTAAGGACAATCAACAAACATCTTCAAATGAAGATAAAAGGACTTTGTTCTTTATAGCAATCTTGGATATTAAGCTAAATTATAAAAATTACATAGTTCTTAGTAAAGCAAGAGGCAGCAGATTCTTCAAGAATCTTTCAGCATAAACTCGATTTTTTGGAAAAGTTATTTAGCCTGTAGTTTAGTTGATCCTGGGGGCACTTGACAAGATTTCTTTTCAGAAATTCTTTTTAAACATAAATACTTGCATGAATAAAAATGGAGGAAAATGTGACCGATGCATCTACCATAGGTTAAAATAACAAGAGCTAATTCCTCATGGCATGCCGACTGGGAAATTGGGACTGAGAGTCTCTTCTCTGCCCCAGGCCTTCCCTTCTGTCACTTGCCACCCACTTCTGACCTATGAGTCACTGACTATTCCAACTTCATTTAAAATTTTTATTAAATTAGTTTGAATCCTAAGCCTCCTGTGTTAAGAGAAACTGTATTGCATTTCATACGTTTAAAATGCCAACAATTGCAGAATCCTTGGCATGTTTGTGCACTTGGAGATCTTGGAATATGTCTAAATATATTTCTGTGTGTGAATGTGTCTGTGTAAGCATATGAATGCCGCTACATTGACACCACCCCCCTATGTTTTCTTTAGTCTGTGTTGCCAATGCTCTATTACTTCTTTGAGAGAAATAACATTAATAATGCTTTATGTTTGTTGAGTGTTTATTATGTGGAAACTGCTATGCAGGTCTTTGTCACATACTTGCACGAATAAAATTTCTTCCATTCATGAGGTTAGTTTAGTAGATTAGCCTGTGTGTATCTTGTTCATCACTAGTTATGCTTATCATGCAATAGATACTCAATAAATATTAATTGAGTGAAGGGATAAGTCTCACAATCTCCTCACAAGATAGACATAGTTGTCTTTATTATGCAAATAAGAAGAAAAAGTGAGACTTAGATTAAGAACTCCCAGAGTTTACCCTTATTTACTCCAAAGCCCCTGGGCTTCATTACATTATAATTAGATAGAAATACTCACCAGAAGCAAATTTTTTTGGACAGTATTTTCAATTTAATTTATTAATTCCACTGTGGGGGGAAAAACATGCTACTGCTAACACATAATTCTTAATTATCTTATGAAACAGTAACCTACTAATAAGTTTCCCTTAAATAAAAGCATCTACAATGCTTCACA